>JAWDGP010003160.1:77500-114479 GCA_033675545.1 Elysia crispata | reverse complement strand
CCCTCTCCCTCTCTCTATCTCTGTCCCCCTCTCCCTCTCTCTCTCTCTCTCTCTCTCTCTCTCTCTCTCTCTCTGTCTCTGTTCCCCTCTCCCTCTCTTTCTGTCTCTGTCTATCCCTCTCCCTCTCTCTATCTCTGTCCCCCTCTCCCTCTGTCTCTGTCTCTCCCTCTCTCTGTCTCCGTCTCTGTCACCCTCTCCCTCTCTGTCTGTCTCTGTCTCCGTCTCCCTCTCTCTGTCTCTCCCTCTCTCTCTGTCTCTCCCTCTCTCTGTATCCTCTTCTTTCATCTTCTCTCCCTCTCTATCTTTTTTTTCTGCAGCCGTTTCTCTGTCTCTCTCTCTCCCTCTCTATCTCTCTGTCTTACTGTCTTTCTGTCTGTCTGTCTCTCTCTCTCGTCGCTGTTTGCCTATTTTAAATCTTTTTTTTTGTTAGTCCCTATACTATTATTATAGTCTTCTAATTTGTAGTAATTATGTAATTGTAACTTATACTAAAACTCGTTCCACGTGCTGGAATGTTTTACTTTTGAATAAAATATTTGAACAGCTCAAAAAGGGCTGGCGGATCTACCATAATGATTATGTCCTTGGCACAGTTGCTTAGAGCTATAGCTCCGGTCCGCCGCATCACATGAGAGAGAGAGAGAGAGAGAGAGAGAGAGAGAGAGAGAGAGAGAGAGAGAGAGAGAGAGAAAGAAAGAGAGAGGGAGAGAGAGAGAGCGAGACAGAGAGGGAGAGAGGGAGCGAGACAGAGAGGGAGAGAGACACAGAGGGAGAGAGATGTGTTTATATTATATAAGTGTTATATATATATATGTATGTAGAGGCAGAGAGCGGGTGAGAACGAGCGAGAGAGGGAGAGAGAGAGAGCTTGATTACAGATGTAGAGACAGAGATAGACATGTAGAGATATACGTAGAGAGAGAGATGTAGATAACCGATACAGAGAGACAGATTTACTTACTAGAGATATACGTACAGAGCGAGAGATGTTTACACAGACGTGAGATGATAAGAGATTTGCGAGCGAAAGAGAGCGAGAGAGAAAGAGAGGGAGAGCGCGAGCGAGAGGGCGAGAGAGAGAGAGAGAGAGAGAGAGAGAGAGAGAGAGAGAGAGAGAGAGAGAGAGAGAGAGAGAGAGAGAGAGAGAGAGCGAGCAAACTAATACTCTATGCAATAATAAGTCGATTCAATTAGTGAATTGCTCGGCCTATGCAAAGTGGAGGACCTCGTAGCTAGCTATCTACATTGCAAATTGCAGTTCGCCTGAAAAGACCCGTTCAACAATAATTAATTAACCCCCCTACTCTCAATCCACCTTCCCTAAAATATATTAAAAAAGAAAAAAAAAGGGGGGGAAAATCGATTCACATTTGCATGGTATTTATTCTAGCTGCGACAGCTGGCCGTGTATCCTGATATAATGATATTATGAAGCATTATTGAAATTCGGAGTTCGCTGATTTTGTCTAAATAGATCTGCTTTTATAACCCGACTGCTATGAATATTAACGGGTTATGTTTTTTTTTTTTTCCTGCTCTTGTAGGAACTTTTACTAATTTTGTTGAGTAAACGCACCTATGTTTTTTTTCTTTTTTTTTTTTGTTTTGCTTATTTTTTTTTTCGATGGTGTATTTTTTTTTTTTTTTTGGGGGGGGGGAGGGGGGTATAATTATTACAACAGATCGTTTCGGAGCGATGAAACTAAAATGAGATAAAGTCGAGTTCACGTCTGATGAATTCGGAATCTTACCGTTACTGAATTGGTCACAAATTAGCTTGCTCCGTTATGCATGTGGTGTGACGGTTGGGGCTTTTTTCAAGTTGACTGCGCTTGCTGCCGTTTCTCGTGGGATGGGCTCTGGTTGTCTGTTAAGTTCGGGTTCGCGCCTTATGAAATTAAAACAGTGCCGTGCCAGATTGGTGGTAGTAGTAGTAGTAGTAGTAGTAGTAGTAGTAGTAGTAGTAGTAGTAGTAGTAGTAGTAGTAGTAGTAGTAGTAGTAGTATAGTAGTAGCTGAAGTACAAGTCGTGGTGGTGGTGGTGGTAGTAGTAGTAGTAGTAGTAGTAGTAGTAGTAGTAGTAGTAGTAGTAGTAGTAGTAGTAGTAGTAGTAGTAGTAGTAGTAGTAGTAGTAGTAGCAGTAGTAGCAGCGCAGTAGCAGTAGTAGCTGAAGTGGTAAGTCGTGGTGGTGGTGGTGGTAGTAGTAGTAGTATAGTAGTAGTAGTAGTAGTAGTAGTAGTAGTAGTAGTAGTAGTAGTAGTAGTAGTAGTAGTAGTAGTAGTAGTAGTAGTAGTAGTAGTAGTAGCTGAAGTACAAGTAGTAGTAGTAGTAGTAGTAGTAGTAGTAGTAGTAGTAGTAGTAGTAGTAGTAGTAGTAGTAGTAGTAGTAGTAGTGGTGGTGGTAGTTGTAGTAGAAGCTGTATTACAAGTAGTGGTGGTGGTGGTAGTTGTAGTAGTAGCTGTATTACAAGTAGTGGTGGTGGTGGTGGTAGTAGTAGTAGTAGCAGCAGCAGCAGTAGTAGTTGTAGTAGTGGTAGTATTAGCTATAGTAGTAGTGGCGGTAGTGGTGGTGATAATAATAATAATAATAATAATAATAATAATAATAATAATAATAATAATAATAATAATAATAATAATAATAATAATAATAATGTGATCACTGCAATCTGCTCCGTTTTGACGTGACGTGGGGCCTAGTTAAATCTGCTTAGCACCGTTTGTCGTGGGATGGGTTGTTGAGAGAGACAGACAGACAGACACACACACACACACTGTTGACTCTAGATCTACTGTATATATTTTAATTTCTGTTATTTCGCGTGATCACTTCATGGTAACATATTCCCCCTCCAGCTGCTGTAAAGTAGATACCAGATTGCGGTCCCCCCCCACCCCCACCCCCGCTGTACAGCTATATTATAAAATTATATGAATATTCATACCGCCACTTTATGTGAGTAAACAATTAACACTTTGAATAATTGATTAAAGCAGCACTGAAGTCCAAACACGGGGCTGGGAGGCACAAAGGGAGAGAACTAAACGGATATAGATCTAAAAAAAAAAAGGAAAAGATTCTGCGTTGCGGAAGCCATAAAGCTGATTTACCATGAAGCCCATTCAAAACGGCTTATCTATATTCTATGCGTGTTAAAAGAACGTTTTTTCAAATCTAGAAAGCTGAACACATTAACATGGATGTATAATTTTTTTCCCAGTTGTATATGATGTATATGCTGTATATGCTGTATATGTAAATTGAAAAAGTACATGGATCAACAGGGGAATTGTAGCTGACTGCTTTCTGTTAAGTTTTATTATTATTATTATTATTATTATTATTATTATTATTATTATTATTATTATTATTATTATTATTATTATTATCATCTTTATTGTAATGATCTTGTGTCATATGACCGTTTTAAACGAAAATAAACAGTTCTTAAAAAAAAAAAAAAGTAAAAGAAGGAAGATAACTCTCTTTGATTTAACTTGCTCTGTAACTTGATGGTGGATGTGTTGATAAAGCTATTTCCAAATTAGATTTGATCCATTTGGGCTGGATGGCTTTTGGTCAAATTTAAGTGTGGAAAGAAATTTACTAACTCTTAGGATAGTAAAAGCTTAGCTGTTGCTTGGCTGAAGTATTATACGATTATCACAAAAAAATCCAAGATTACTGACCAATGGCAGTATGAGTTGCTTCGTCTTCCATCCTACTACTTTGATTTCTCCTGCTCTCTCTCTCTCCATCCCTCCCTCTCTTTCTCTTTCTTTCTCTATGTCTCTGTCTCTCTTTATCTCTCTCTCTCTCTCTCTCTCTCTCTCTCTCTCTCTCTCTCTCTCTCTCTCTTTCTCTCTGTCTGTCTATCTGTCTCATATGTTACCTTATATCCATCATCACCATGATATACAGTACCCTACTGCGCATCAATCATTTGCAACAAGATCTTACTGAATCCTATGTTATTTTTTTTTATTCTGTCTGACAGTCACGTCACCTAGAGAGCTCTACATCGGGGTCCAGTGTAACCCAGCAGCTTCCAACACTTCTGCAGCACCAGCTCGGGGGCCTCAGCCTGCCGACGTCTGCCGCAGCCGGCATCATCGTTCAGAACCAGTTTGGCCAGCAGGCTGTTGTAAGTCTTACTTCAGCAGGTCGTTGCTTTGTGGCTCGATTAGACGATAATTAGATGTCGAAATCTGCAAGAGATTAAACTGTAAAAAAAATTATATTCCCTTAAAAAAGAATGCAAGAGTATAGTTTTAAATCTTTGTAAACGTAATTATATACATGGACAATTTTGCCATTTGTAGATTATAAAATTGGTGTTCTCCCAATGTGACACCGTAAGAAACATCATACTCGAAAATGCGGACTGAACATATTACTTAACGCCTGAAGAGATGAAAATCGTAACACTTGTGAACAGAATAATAGTAAGTGGTCTACACTTTTCTTAATTTTTACATATATATGCATACATTCATATATACATATGCATATTTGAGGTAACGATTAAGTTCCGTCTCATATTAATCACTTTTTGTTTCCCACATTCCCAGATCCCCGTGTCTTCCGCTGTGTCTCTACCCAGCACAGGCCTGGCGCTCTCACCTCAGGACCTGCAGCAGTTGGTGCTTCAGTCACAGCTGCAGCAGCAGCTACAGAAGTCGCCCTCTAGCCCTGCGACCACCGCCAGCAACAACAACAATAACAGCAGCATCACCCAGCAGCATCTACAGCAGCAGCTACAGCTGGCGCAACTGCTCGGCCTAGGGGACACAAAGGATCCAAAGTCTCTTTTGTTGGGTGGAGGTCTGGTGAGTTTATAAACTAAATCACTCTCCGGCCATATTTCCTGGCTGAACCCTAGCAAGTATGGCCTTGACTGCTAGATTAACTTTAAATGGACTGAATTTGATAGAAAAGCTCAAGTAATTGGCCCAAAACGATGTTAACAACTGAAAAGGAAGTCTTCAAAACTCAGTTTGGACACGCATAGATGTGTATGTATTCCCTGAAATTCATCAGTTTGAATGAATTGTGAGCCGCTAAAATCGGCGTAGGGACCGGTTTTAAACTGAATATGAGTCAGTAGATCCGGCTTAAGGGAGAGAATCAGTTAAGCGCAGGAACAGGTTCGTTAGCTTGGTGATGGGACATGACTTCAAGTATGGTATCATAGAGATGTTAGTTTTATTCTTATAGAGTGATTAAGTTAAGGTAGATAAATCTAGCCCCAGTAACGTTGGGATTGTGATGAATGCCTTAAAATGCTTTGGGGTTTTAATCAAATGTTGAGTGAATCGTTATGATCTGATAGCCGAGTTAGGACCTTAAACCCTTCGTGACTGAATTTTTTTTTTTGTGATTGAGTTACACACAGTTCTGAGCTAGGAAAACGGTAAGGTGGCTTCGTTGCTCTCATCAACTCTGTCAGGTCTAGATCTAGATCCATATTGAATGCATTGGACCATTTATATATTCTAACAAAAAGAGTCCATTTGATATGAAAAAATTATTGATTAACACGAATTTCTGACTAGTTTTATTACCGTTACTGTCAATGCTATCAAGGTATTGGATCGATAAAGCTTCACCTGCGTAGTGCCTCATGTAAGAAGGTAAATCTAGCTTTAAACCTAGACGTACGTGGTGTGTCATGTTCTTGATTTTGTCATTTTTTTTAAATAGATTGTACGTCATGTATGGGGTTAATTAGTATAGGCAAAATCAAACAATTTTTTTCCCCCTGACTTTAGGGACCAACGGTGACCCCTGCAATCACAGCCCCAAGGTCAAGCAGCACTGCGAGCAGTACCCAAGTGACAGTTCCTGCATCCGTGCCAGACTTAATGAAAGGCAATCCGGCTGGAAGTGTTAGCAGCAACAGCGGTGGCGGAGTCCAGTCCCCACCCCCTGCGACCCCTCCCCAGGCTCTCCAGTCTACGGCGCTGTCGGCGAGTCTCGCGCAGATGCTCGGAGCCCAGACAGTGTCGATGCTGCAGGGAAACCAGCTACAGCAGTTTCTGCTGGTGAGTCCCGCCCAGCTGGGTCAGCTAGCGGCCTCCACACAGCTGGCGGCAGCCGCGGCTCAGCCGCAACCGACTCATACACAGCCACAGCCGGCAGTCCCCGTGCCACAGCCGCAACTGCTTGTGGCTAACCAGGTGTGTGTTGGACTAGGGTTGCTTTCTGGTTTCTTTTTATGCTGTTCTTAAAGATGGGTTTAATCATTTCCATTCTCAATTTGCTTGATTTTTCTGGAATCTGGGCGTTAGAGTTGATTTTAAAGAGTCACTATAAAGGTTTGGATAATCAATATGTCATAGTTATGTTGCATATTTCCAAGGACGAGTTTCCAAAGAATTCAATTTGTCCATACGGTTTGAAAGATTTAAGTATTGCTTGTCTTAAACTTGATTCTCTCAGCAATGTATCAAATTGAAATTTGAAATGAAGATGTATCTTCTTTTTTGAAGTGACTGTAGTATCTAAGCTGAATGTAAGGTTTGATTTTAAACACTTATTTAGAGCTAGTCTCAGGATAGTTTTACAGTCTATAGAGTTTTGAATTAACTTTATATATACAGTGGAAACCTCAAAAACCGAAGTCTGATTATTCGAATTTCTCATAAGCTGAATTTTTCGAGAGGATAGGATATTTTTTTCTCTTTAGCTTTTTTTTAATCAGACTCATATTTTGAAGTTTGTCTGGTTTAATTCTCTTAATTCGAAAGCCTTAAAGCACTGCAAAAGTATATCATGTATCTCTCAAGCAGCAAGCAATACTAAAAAAGGCAGCTATTTCCAAATTAGGTTCGATCCATTTGGGCTGGATGGCTTTGGTCAAATTTAAGTGTGGAAAGAAATTTACTTTTAGTTCATTTCTATAAATAGTTGTTCTCGATTTTCATAGACCGGTCTTACAGGTTGTAACTGTGTGGGATGTTTTACTCTGAGGATAGTAAAAGCTTAGCTGTTGCTTGGCTGAAGTATTATACGATTATCACAAAAAAATCCAAGATTACTGACCAATGGCAGTATGAGTTGCTTTGTCTTCCATCCTACTACTTTCTGTCCGAGAAAGGCTGACCAGTGCACTAACAAAGTCAGTCCGCTGGAGTTGATGCCTTATGAAAGAGGTGCCAGTAGTAACACTGATTCTGGTAGCAACGTGGAACAGGGGAAGGGGAGAGTTACTCGTTGCATACACAGTACACATAGTCAATGAGGCAGAGATTTAGTTATGCCTCTTTTTTCATATTTCGAATCCTCGATATTTGAAGTTTTAATCCATTCCCATACAATTCGAATTATGAGGTTTCCACCGTACATATTTTTTTTCTACAAATCTGCTCAACCATGCTGATTGAAATTCCAGCTAATATCAGATTGGCTCAAAAAATTTTTTTTTTCTGCGTTTAAAAATTCTTTATAAGCACTGTAAAATAAGTTTGAGCACATACCAAAATTACAGAGGTTGAGACCCACATATGGGACTTACTTTTAGCTGGGCCCTTTGCTTTGGATAGAAGCTTTACTTAAGAATCAGTCTTTCCTAGCCTGTTTACCTCCATAAATTTTCTTATTTTACAGCAATGAGACTATTTTTTTAGCTTTTCATCTCAAGCCTGGCTGTAGGTCTAAAGACAGAGAATCATCTTTCTCTCTCAGGAGATCCTTTAAACTTTAAAGCAAGGTGTCCCAATTTTTTTGCAAAGAGGGCCAGATTTGGCGACATGAAAATGTGTGGGGGGGCCGACCATTCAGCTTGACATTCCTTGAACCATTAACGTTTAAGTATTATTGATGTTATGACAGAGGCTGAGGGCCAGGGTGATTTGAACAAGGGCCGCATTTGGCCCGAGGGCCAGACTTTAGACATGCCTGCTATGAAGGAAAGCATTGATATGAAGGAAAGAATTTCTCTTGAGGACAGCCTGAAATTTCATTATTTTATCCACATATAATTATATATCAATATATTCTTTTTTCATATTAAGGCCAGACTGCCCTTTCTCTCGGTTAATAACCTGGCCCTGTTGGGTCAGCCGACTACCACCTCAACCACCAGTGCCTCTAGCTCCTCGCCCCAGCAGCAACACCTGCACCATCAGCCCCAACATCATCAGTCGCCCCATCCCTACCAGCCTCATTCGCCACTTCGGAGTTCGGATCACAGCTTGTCCCCAACGACGTCCCCTCGAGCAAGCCCGAGAGACAGTTCCCCGGTCTTGGTTTCTGAGCTGGTTAGTCGTCGCCTGAGGACTGCTATGGCCCATCTCCAGTTTTGGGAAAACTATCAATAACATTCTCAAGAGTTCAGTCATATTCTATTTTTAGAGCTGACGAAGTAAATAGGCAAAGGTTGCTCTCTCTCTACAGAAATACAATCACTTTTCAAAGCTGTTCTATTTATTTTGAGAAACACAGACTCAAATGTTCAAAATTAATTTACTTAAAAATGTGAAAACTGGAGATGGAGCAAAGCACGTCTCTGGCGACCAAGTGCTGAGCTAAAAGGCTTGGATTTTAGCTCTCTGTCAATGAGTATTAATTTCTTTTATCAAATGGATTTAGTTGTAAAGGAGTCATCAGTTAATCTAATGGTCTGATGTTTCGTGCCTTAGCCAAAAGTGAAAGTGAAAGCAAAGTTTAAGTGGAAGTTTGATTCATGTGAATTAGCTTGTTGAAGCGTTACTAAATCTCTGGTTTGACATAGGTAGCAACAGTAGAAACAAATGGGACGAAACATAAACAGGACAAAAGAAACAAAACACATGAGCATATAATTTTGATAAGATAGAACCTGCACTTATACGACACCCACCGCCTTGCCTATCAGTCCAATGATGAATTGATGTCAACCATCAATATTTTCTGTATTTATCCCTATAAATATCTGTTTTTAAGTGCAGATTTGAAGATCAAACTTTTCTATCATTCTTATGTGTTGCCTTAGTAGACTGAATCTCGCAATACATTTAGTCCTCTCTAAGTGTAAGAGGGAGAGATTTGCTTTTCCATTGATTGCATAAATCCTGTAAAATCTTTTTTTTTCTGATCCCAGGAGGAAGGCATGAATATTGATTTGGAGGAACTTGAAATGTTTGCTAAAACCTTCAAGCGGAGAAGAATTGAGCTGGGTGAGTTGATTGGTTAAACACAATAAAATTCGAGTAAACTTGGGATCAATTTGTGGTTTTTATCAGTGAAACTTAATAAACTGCTCTGATTAATGCTAGTTGTTAAGTTTATTTGTTTTTTGTGCTAAGTACTTCAGTTCTTACGTATTATAGATGTGTTTTGTATGCATCTAACTGGATCTGCAGCTTTCTTAAAGCTTACTTCTCTATGATCTTATAAAAAGTTTGTTTCTTGTGCTAAGTATTTCAGTTCTGACGTATTATAGATGTGTTTTGTATGCATCTAACTGGATCTGCAGCTTTCTTAAAGCTTACTTCTCTATGATCTTATAAAAAGTTTGTTTCTTGTGCTAAGTATTTCAGTTCTGACGTATTATAGATGTGTTTTGTATGCATCTAACTGGATCTGCAGCTTTCTTAAAGCTTACTTCTCTATGTTATTATAAAAAGTTTGTTTCTTGTGCTAAGTATTTCAGTTCTGACGTATTATAGATGTGTTTTGTATGCATCTAACTGGATCTGCAGCTTTCTTAAAGCTTACTTCTCTAAGATCTTATAAAAAGTTTGTTTCTTGTGCTAAGTACTTCAGTTCTTATGTATTTAAGATATGTTGTGTATGCAGCTAACCAGATCAGCAGCTTTCTGAAAGCTTACTTCTCTGAAATTGTATGAAGCTATTAAGTCTATTGTTAGGTGAAGGGTGGGGATGGGGGGGCTAAGTAGTTAATAAACATCCCTACTTGACCTTAAATAGCTCAGAATGCTTCTCTTAGATCTTATAAAGCTATAAACTCTTATTGCTAAGGGGAGCTAACTAGTTTAACAAACATCTTTAGTTGTAATTTTTTTTCTGGTAGCAGCATGGGATATTTTTACAGCAAGCCTTTGAAAACCGTCCAATTCTATTTTGTGACGCAGGTTTCACGCAAGGAGACGTAGGTCTGGCCATGGGTAAACTCTACGGCAACGACTTCAGTCAGACGACCATCTCGAGGTTTGAAGCTCTGAACCTGAGCTTCAAGAACATGTGCAAGCTGAAGCCGTTGCTACAGAAGTGGCTCAAGGTGACTGCATTTGTTTCCCCCATGCAAAATAAATTATTGGCAAACATTCTCAACGCATGAAATCAAACAGCCAACTGCTGGTCCTTTATCAGAGTCAAAAATATATTTGATTTCAAATGTAGTTTCTGTTCTGAAGAGATAATTATTGCAAAAACTCGAATTTTTTTTTACTGGAACATTTCTGGAAAGACTTGAAGTTCAGAAATATCTGTTGTAATTTAAAATATTATTATTATTGTATTAAATGACAACTGATGAAAATGATTAATTACAGTAATATGATTGCAGTAAATTAAAGTGCTTAAAAGTGTCTGGAAAATATTTCGATGCAGGCTTCATAAGGTAATGAAATAATGATAAAAATTTGAGTAAAAAGTTATATCAATAAAGTGAAAATCTTTGTGCAGAATTTAACAGCCAGAATCTTAACCCTACCTTATAGCAACATTCACTGCATTAGACTATTGCCTCAGAGCTTTTTTGACCAAGCTCTTCTGACTGTGACCGTAATACCCCTCTTTTATACATGAGTAAAAAATATTGTGATGCAAGCTTCATGAGAAAGTGAAATAATGATAATGTTTTGAGTTAACAGAGCAGTTACATCAATAAATTGCACAACTAAATGCACAATTTATCAGCCAGAACCTTAACTTTTGCTCATGGCAACACTTACTGCATTAAGCTATTGCCTCAAAGCCTTACGTATCAAGCTCTTTTGACTGTCACCATGAGTGAAAAATATTGTGATGCAGGCTTCACGAGATTCTGAAATAATGATAATGTTTTGAGTTAACTGAGCCGTTATATCTAGAAAGTGAACAACTTTGCGCTAAATTTAACAGCCGGAATCTTAACTTTAGTTCATAGCAACTCTCACTGCATTAAGCCATCACCTCTAAGCTCAATGGATCAAGCTCTTTCCACGGCTGTTAAAGAGCGGCATTTTAGTTTGCCTGCCGCGCCCGTGAAGCAGCTTGTAACCCGATCGGGTCATGGGGTCAACCACCCCTGCAGAATGGGGATTCCCCTTTCCTCGCAACTTTAGATTTTAGATCTAATTTTCACACTAAAACAATGGAGAGTTTAAGCTTATGCATGAAACGAAGAACTACAAAAATAATATAATTTGTTACATCTATATTTCAGCGATACGAGGATATATTTTTTCCCCTTCTTTTCATTTAATTGATGGAGTTATTGAGCGTTTTAATAAGTACATGAATCTGGAATAATCATAAGGTGGTGACGTTTTTTACGGGACATTTATGAAAAAGTGAAACAATTTTTTGGGATGAAATTTTTTCAGCATTTCATACATATGTTGATCTTAACACCCACCAATGGGCATTAGCGAAGAGTTCTCCGTTTCCAAGTTATGCGGGTTTGAGTTATAATAGTCCACTTCTTACAGCGCTGGTACGGCGTTTTGATATAAAATAATAAATCTAAACAACGATAGAACATAGTAGTTCAAGCTGTAGAGCGTCAATATATATATGATGGAGGCCTGGTGTTAGCTTTTAACAAAATTAAAAACATGCACTAAGACGAAAATGAAACTTATGTAGGATTGCGCATTGTCTTCCTTAACAGGTAAGTCTTACGTTTACTTTGCCTTACGTTCTTCAATCGGCAGGGCGTGTGCCTAGAGCTCTCTCTCTCTCTCTCTCTCTCTCTCTCTCTCTCTCTCTCTCTCTCTCTCTCTCTCTCTCTCTCTCTCTCTCTCTCTCTCTCTCTCTCTCCCTCTCTCTCTCTCTGTCTGTCTGTCTGTTTGTAATATTTTCAAGCTTTTATAATAACTTTCTTCAAACCTCTGACGCCTAAGTGCTTTGAGTTTATTCACGTCAGAATATTAAAAGCATATTGTAAAAATCTTTTTTTTTTTTTTTTTTTTTTGTTATTGGAAATGATTGTGAACACCAAAAGTTAGTAACGGGCCGTTGATAAGTCCGCACAGAGAAACTTTTGATTGTTTCCTCTATCTGCTACTTAACGATCTATCACAACAAGATCAGCAAACTTCATGGAGCTTTTGGTTGCGTTCAGATTCTAAGTGCTCCTCCATATATACAGTGTTGGTTTGAGGCTTCTAAGGTAGATCTATAGTGCAGAGTGTCATTTACAGGTAGTTCGTGCAGACTCGAGCGTGTGGAATTATTTTAAAAAAATCATATAAAATCACTTAAAAAATCTTCGCACTTGAAACTTTCACAAGTTCTTTATATAAATCTTTTAAATATCGGGAAACAATTTTTAAGCGATAAAATTGTTTCACTTTTGAAATATTCCTATTAAACTGAGGTGTTATGAAAATCAAGACTTTTTTCTGTTCTTTTACTAGAAGTATGAAGATTCACCTGCACCATCTAAACACTTTATAATTGAGAGATAAAAAATATAGCGTTGTATTCAGGACAATTTCAGCTTTAAAATGATTATTTGTTTGATATACTTAATGTTAATGAGGCCAGATTTATTACGATGCAAAAACAAGTAAAAAATCCGAAAATTAGATTTAACAGCAGTGCACCGTCATGCACGGGCACACGCGGTTGTAGCCTGCCTGACAGGTGATTGATCACCGATCCGCCCACTGACTGCGGGCGTCTGAGGTAGGGCCTGGAAGCAAACTAAGTTGCCGCTTTTTGGTTTGTTTTAACAGCCGTGTTTCGGGTGTCACCATAATATCAATCTTTTATCAATCCATCCTTCGTCCAGGATGCCGACGCCATGTCTTACAACCCAAGTCCCCTGTCACCAGGTGGAGTGGGAGGGGAAGGTGGTATTGGCCGACGCAGGAAAAAGAGAACCAGCATCGACACTTCCATACGGGTCGCCCTCGAGAAAAGTTTCCTTGGGAACCCGAAGCCGACATCCGACGACATCACTCTCATAGCCGACTCTCTAAATATGGAGAAGGAGGTATGGCCGAGCAGGCTTCCTTGCGACAGACATGCAAACACACAGTCTTTGTCCTTAACAGTTTTAAGAAGACATGTAAAGAAAGTCAGTTTATTGTAACTCGGCTTGGTAAAAAGAAGAGTTTTGGTTGAAATCTCAGCCTTGCAGTTGTTTTCACAGCAGACCACGCACTTCACTTTGGAAGTTAAAAAATATTATGTGTCCAGAAGTGATGCTGAGTCTTTTGAGCATTGTCAGGCTTTCTGTACCCAGAATGAATATTTTTGTAATTGACATGTATAATCTGATGTATTCTTTGTTTATTGTTTTTCAATACCCAGAAGGAATATTTTTGTAATTGACATGTATAATCTGATGTATTCTTTGTTTATTGTTTTTCAATACCCAGAAGGAATATTTTTGTAGTTCACATGTATAGACTGATGTATTCTTTGTTTATTGTTTTTCAATACCCAGAAGGAATATTTTTGTAGTGGACATGTATAGTTTGTATAGTTCTTTGCTTATTATTTTGCAGTTTTCAAGTTTTCCACCTTCCCTTACTTTTGTAATTATGAAAATTTCTGGCATTCTCCAATAGGTTTTGAAGAGAATAATATTCATATAAATAGTTTCTTGAAATTAAAATTTTTTTTTTTTTATTCATAGAGATTAATTTGTTTTATGATTGTCAGGTGATCCGTGTTTGGTTCTGCAACCGCCGGCAAAAGGAGAAGCGGATCAACCCTCCCAGCAACAGTTTTGGCCAGCACAGCTCTCAGGTCCAGGTACAAACAGGTCGACCCGACGTGTCTTCCGCCACCAGCTCGGCTTCCTCACCGGCGACTTCAGTCGTGGGTAGGCTTGAGACAGCTGGCGGGCTCTTACTGGGCTCCACGACAGACCAGCAGGAGCAGCTCAGTCTGCTGCTGAAGCAGCATCAGCAGCACCAGCAGAAGCAGCTGTGTTTGCAGAAGCAGATCCAGGAGAAACTGGCTCAGGTCGCAGAGGCCTCCTCCTCCGCCTTGTCTCAGCCGCAGTCCATGGAGCAAGACAGGCCTGAATCTCCGACACCACCGCTCCTTCCGTCGCAGTCAAGCGGAGGCTCATTGAACCAGCACAATCATCAGAGTCTTTTGGAGAACGGGGTCATGCTCGGGGGTAGTGTGGTAGGGGCAAGCGCTTCTTCTGCCGATGGTCTCCCAACGACGGACCGAAATTCAACAACTCCGGGTAGTGCGGCAGCCATCTCTACCAACTCCGCTACAGAATCCATAGGCGGAATCCATGTTTTCCCCTCGGGTCTTCTGTCGACAGCGACATCCCTTAATGCACATACGGATGCTGATGCTGCCCTCCACACAACTTCATCCCTGGCGTCCTCAGCTACCTCACAGAACGGGCTCGTCCTGCCCCTGACCTTGGCGGCACACACAGCTTCATCCCCGTCAAAGATCAGCTCCCTTCATCACCAACAACCGCACTTAACGCTACACTCCTCAGGAATCCTCAAGCCGGCAGCCACAACCACCTCGTCCAACGGTTCGGCTCTCTTGTTCTCTCAGATGTCAGCGAACGGAGATATGTAAACTGATAAAAAGCTGAAATTGGATCATTGAAGAAATTCAACTCATCTAATCTACTCTACACTCTTGGGCTCTCAGGTGTCAGCCAATTGAGAGCAACGCGAACTTATCGACTCGGCGTTTGTGTTTTCTCAGATATGGGCAAATGAGGATATTTAAGCTGGGAAAAACTTTCAATGACTCATCACACTTGCTCCTTTATTCTCTCAGATGTCGGCAAATG
The DNA here is from genome assembly GCA_033675545.1 of Elysia crispata. Taxonomy (NCBI): domain Eukaryota; kingdom Metazoa; phylum Mollusca; class Gastropoda; family Plakobranchidae; genus Elysia; species Elysia crispata. The sequence continues at coordinate 99,545 of JAWDGP010003160.1, read as the reverse complement.
CAGATATGACAGATATGTAGCTGCCAGAACTAGTCAGTTCCCCTCTCGTTATTTCAGATTTCGGGGAGCGGAAGTATGTAGTAGAGAAACAAAAAAAATACAACTTGATCATGGAAGAAATGTAATCCAATCTAATCGACTCAGCTCTTTTGTTCTCTTAAATGTCAGTAAGTGAAGATTTGCAGCCTGAAAAAAAGCATTGGATACCTGAAATTCAATCCGGTCTAACTCTTTTGTTTTCCCACATGCTTTACTAAAACACGAAGCCAAAAAAAAAAAAAACCACATATACTGTAAACAAAAAGCTTTAATTTGGACAGCCCTGCTGTCTTTTTTTTCCATAAAAGAGACGTATTGATTCGACAGACCCCCTCCAGATGTTTTTTTTTATTATTTTTTTTTTTTAGAGGAAAAGCAAATGCATGGAACTCATCCTTTTCCTGGAAATTGGAGGAAATTTTTGACATCCTTTACAAACACAGTATAACGTTTGTGACTTGTACACAGCACAAGATATATAGAAGGCAAGCTGTGGTTTGTCCCGGGCAGGACTCAATGTCCTTATGGTCCTGTGAACTCTCATACAGTAGAAGTTGTTGAATTGATTTTGCGTTTTCATTGGACTTGAATTCAAGACATGCAGTTTGTGAAAATTTCTCATCATTTGTATAAAGGTTTACTCAATTTATGTTAAGATTACCTTTAAGATTGTATCAAGTCAAAAAGATAATTTACATCAAATATTATGACCTGAATGTCATTCAATTGAAGCTATGGTATCCTAACACTGTGGTTTCCATTTTGGTAGATTGCTGTATGCAGTGTTTCATAGTTTTACCATTTTAAGGGCTTCAATTCATTTGATTACCCGAGGATGCAACACGAAATGATAAGCGGTTAGCTTTCTTTCCAAGATCCTTGAGAAAGACTGCAAGAAGTGGTTTTTATCCGCCTTTCTTGGTTACCGTTACACATGTGTTGGTAATGGTTTCTAGCCTAGAAACTCATAGATGTTTTGCCCACAATTTTATCAACTAAATAACGAGTTGAGAAATACGAAAAGATTTTTTTTCTTCAAGTGGGTTGTTATCCATTACATAAGATACTACAAAAAGCTCAGTTTATGTGATACTTTCACATAAATACATAAAGATTTAAGCTTGAGGGTCACCAATGTCATCTGCTTTGAGTTTCTCTCTGTGTACAACTTTCTCAGGAAAATCTTGTGAGGTAATCGTAATGAGAACTTTGAAAATTTTTTTTTGAATATGATAATGTTGATTTTTTTCTAGTACTCAAGCAAGTTAAATGCTACAGTTCAAAAGGTAACGGCTGATGAATGTTAGTACTCTTTGAAGTGCATAAGATCTTAATCGAATGCTGAGTGCATTCTAATCAGTAATAAAGTAGTCAGCTGTCAGGAGATATTGTAATAAAAACTTTTATTTTTGCTTGATTCGAATTCCAAAATTGAAACTTTTCAAATTATCCAAGTATGAAAACATACAGGCCTTCTTTACTTGCAATGTTTCATCACCAAAAAATGTCTGGTTGCTGAGTGTTGCACCAGCTCTTCACCATCTATTCACCATCTATTCACCAGTTCAGTCTACAGACTAATCAGGCTTTACCACGCTGTTGACTATTTTTATCATTCTTCTCAGGTGTTGACGAAAAACTTTCAATATAGAATAAAAAAACATGTCACGCATGGGTAAAATACGTTTTTTTTAGTTTTTGTTTTTTTTTAACCATTTTACTATTTCTCTCCACCATGAGGATAGAAAGAAAAATAAGATTTTTATCGTTTCTGAGTAAAACGAAAACAAATCCAAAACTGCTAGAAACCGTCTTGCACAAGTGACTGTTACTTGTCAGAAGGTGAAAGGAAAAAGCTTGTTCATGTATTCAGACTTTCAAGACGTTCTCATGATCTGCTAATCGTATGATTATGATTGATTCCTGGTTGAAGCTTCATTTACCTCACTGAATATGGATGCCAAAAAAAAAGAAAAAGTTAAAAAAAATTGATTTTGATTTTTCAAACTAAAGTATAACTATTGGGCTGTTTTTTTTCGTATCTCCCCAATGTTCCAGCCACGTTGGCACCAATACTTTGATTTTTTAATATCTGCTCCATCAGATATAACTCAGACTAAGAGAAGCTTTTCAAGACTGTTTTTCACTCATTCAGAGTGAGAAACAGATTAGCACATGATAAAGGAAGTATGACCCAATCCAGAAACAGGACAAAGATCTCAAGTTAAAATCTCACATTATTTAGCTCTATTGCAGCGTTACTGGTTGTGACCTCTAGTCTCTGTGTTGTTAGTGACATATGCTGGCGTATTGCGTACTGGCTAATGCACTATTATTTTATTTTTCCTATTACAGTGGAATCTGTATACTATAAAGTCAACACCTCATGTTAAAAAAAATTAGATGCTTTTAAGAAAGGTTTTGACTTTAAATGGATTCCACTGTACTAAGGATACGGAAGACGCTATGACTGAGTAAAGCAGGACTGACACTGACATTGCCTCAGCTCAGTATTCCAATACCGAGATGACACAATGTTCAAAATAGAAAAGACTTGAAGACAGTCTGAAAATCCTGAAACTGCTCTTGTCACAGATAGCTTTTGTTTGTGCAAAAATTGTATATATGGCTTATACAAATACATATGTCTGTATCAAACTTTGCCCATATGTACAAGACGGAAAGCTGTGGTGTTGGACGAATAAGTGAAGCATCTAATGCTCAAATCTGTAAAGAGGTAAAAATCAACACATTGAGCATTTCTTTAGATTTTAGTGATGTATTAAAAATTAAAATTCAACCATTGAATGTACTGAACAAAAAATATCTCTGGTCATGGTTAGTTTTCAGTTCTATGTCATTCCAGGCCAACATCCCCCCCCAACCCAGATTTTCAGCAAAGCGATTTGGAACTATCATTTTTGTTTTTGTTACCAGTACCAGAATTATTTCATTCAGTTGACGTTTTGGAAATTTCTGACAGCGGGTTATGTCAGTAATTGAGTATATACATGTTACCAACATTATGCATATGTTTTCGTTAAATAGTTAAAATAATTTTAATGCAAAAAGACGCAGATTCTCATTTTATAAAAACAGAACAGCTGCTGCAAGTAAATGCACATCTCACTATGTAAGCGAAGCCAAGTATTGATTTCATTTAAGTATACCTCACTAAAAACACTAGGCCGTGCCCATGACGCAAATGATATCTTAAATCTACCTCCGCTTTTGCACATTCATGTACTTGTTTTACCGCCTCAATTGTAATTTTGTAAGCTGCTTATAAGCTGACAAAATCGTTTATTGTTTTAATTTATGACCATTCTCTTAATTACTCTTGACCTCTTGAATAGCTCTACAATCTGAAACGGCTCCATAGAGAGAATCTTTCAGGTGTTTCTGTCAGCTGTGGAATATGTTCGTCATGTCCTACTCCAGATGAACAGGGATTTTTTGTCCAAAGATTTTAATTCCATTCCCAATTTTTTCAGACTTGCCAAACGCTTGCTATGCAAAGAATTCTGGTGAAGATAATGAATTTATAACTGTTCTCTGTTTTTCATCTTTTTCCATTCAAGATTGGGTTTTTTTAATTTGTTTATTCATTTTTCCTTCTTCTTTTTCTTACTATTACTATTTTCATTATTATGACTATTGATATTATTAATGTCATCATCATCATCATTATTATTATCATGTTTTGTCTCAGATACCAAGTAACTTTTGTTCGTTATAAACTATTGTCATTTGCCTTAATTATGAAGGATTTGCAAAACATGTTTTCAATGGTGTGGTCCGCGCAGTGGCAGAGTGAACAAGCATGGCATCGCACAACTCATGATTCCATTCTACTACATGTAGGCGTAGGACTAGATTGGGTCTCGAACAACAACACAGCTGCTGTTGTGAAGATACAGTGGAACTTGGGGAAAAACATCTCTTGCTCTTTTCATAAAGTATTGTTGTAGCAAGGGTTGCCGTTATTCCCGCAAAAGGAGAATTTATTGTGAATGAGAGATAAGTGGTTTTCAAAAATCTTTGCTGTGGGTGAGATGCATAAGTCTTGTGTACCACGCGCAGCTCGCTGGACCACACGCTGTGTGATACCAGAGCTCTGGTGATAATGATACTAGGCCTAGACTTAACTTAACGGGAGGGAACTAAGTGGTGAAATGGCGCGAAAGCCTGCATTGCTTGTTTGTTTGTACCGTAGCAATGCAGGCAAGACAAAATGCCCAAGATTTTTTTCCTATTAGAAATTGTGTTGATTTCTTTCCTTTTTAACCTTAGATCTAGTGTTTGTTATTTAAAGGGGTGAGCGGTATCAATACTCGTTAGTGCAGAAATAAATTGAATGACTTAAATAAAGGAAAAAATAAGGATCTTCAGATGTTGTTATAGCACTGGTTGTTGCTTTTCAAGGTGTTTTTAACCCTCCAAACATTGTGGGCCGATTAGATCGACCTTTAGTACACTTCTTTGGCGTTGTGGCCGATTAGATCGGCCGGTTTTTGGCTGTCTCAATGACAAAATACAAACTATTTCATAAATTGACCATCTTTTTCCTTCAAGAAGAAGAGTTCCGTTGAAAACAAAGTGAAACTTCGTAGTTTGAACATTTAATAGTTGATTTATGCAGACTGTTTTCATCGCTCTTCAATAACCCTGTCGCCACACACCTTCATATATGACACTTGTAGGGCTAAATATGGATTCCACTGTGTACAGTTCAATGTAAGATCCTCCAGATTGATAAACCTTGGCTTAAACAGCCCTTTCTAGCTTCTTGTATAGATGTTGGCGTGATGATGAGCCAATAACTCCTCAAGTTCTTGAACTAGTTTTAGGTCCCCCTAAGTTTCTCGAAGAATCTTATTCAAAGGCGACAGCAGCGGCCTTCCCATTAAGCCAGGATTGGGCTGATCAGGTGGGATTCAACCCAATTCAATGGTTCAGACAGGAATTGAACCCTTAGCCTCCTGCTTGTCAATCAAGTCCTTTACCCAATGAGCTGTCGGGCACCCCAAAACTTATCAAATGAGGACAGCACAGCTTTAACAGCCTAACATCAAGCCGCACTCTTAGTTAATAGAACTCTAATGCAAGTCCAAAGCATTTTTTTTCCTCCTGGTAGATGTATAGTCTGACAGTTGAGATGGTAAAATAACTCAGTGCGTATACTTTACAAGTGACATGATTTTTTTCTTCAATTATGTTGTTAAATTAGGCCTAAAATCTGTTTGTAATATCCCACACCTGTTAAATTAGGCCTAAAATCTGTTTCTAATATCCCACACTTGTTAAATTAGGCCTAAAATCTGGCTGCAATAATCCACACCTGTTAAATTAGGCCTAAAATCTGGCTGCAATAATCCACACCTGTTAAATTAGGCCTAAAATCTGGCTGCAATAATCCACACTTGTTAAATTAGGCCTTAAATTGTTCAAAATCTAGCAGAAATATTGACAGGGCTGAAGTTTGTCCTCAACTTTGGATTGTGCAAGCATCTATCATAAAGAAATTCAAATACCCTATCCAAGTAAAAAACGTTTAATGAGAGGAATTAATGTGGTAAACTTTGCAACTCAAATCATTGCCAAAAGAAATTTTGCTTTCAACCAAAGCCTGCTTTAGAATTAGAATCTAAATGGACCAAAGCTTTGTGAAAATCAGTTTCTTAAAGAGAATTTAAAAGTAGTACCGTTATATATCTTGTCTTATGATGCAATATCACCCCCTTCTACCCTCCCCAACCTACATAAAAATGTTTTGATGCATTGTTTGTGTGTCATTATTTAATTTTGCAATCGAATAAAATGCTTTAAAGATTTATACAGTTTCTTTTAAACAAATAAATCTCGCAACTTTGTACAGAATAAATGTATTTTGCTTGGCCTTATAAATGTCACAAATGGTCTAAAAAACGATAATAGTGGAATGACATCGATCTAGTTTAGATGTCTGCCATTGTTTGAATCATGCAAGTTTGATTGGAAAAAACAGAATGAATGTTGATCATTACCTCACCATTTCATTCCAGTTGTTTGTAACAAAGTAATGTTGAAGTGAATACATTTTTGTATTATTTCAATGCAGTTCTGTAAAACTGATTTTTCTTGTAAATAAAATGTATAAGTTGATAAATGCTACAAGCACTATCCTGGCATTACTCATTTTTATTTATAATAAATTTGTTGAGCTCTGCTATAAGATAACACTATTAATTAACAGCAGATTTGATTTGAGCAAGACCCAGCTATATTGGTATGAAACAGAGCATTTTGTTCAATCGAGGGTGAGCAAAAAAGATGATAGGAGAAACGGCACTGGTGCCTAATCTAAGATTTGCTGCAGGATAAATTAAAAACAAGAATTCAATGATAAAAAGAAATTGCAAAGATTCAACAAGAATGATGTTTGTTTCTAATTTTTATTTAAGCTTTTCAAAAATTAAAAAAAAAGAAAAAAAGAAAAGTAACATAACAAGAATAATGTAAAATATACCTGCACCAACAGTACTGTACAAGTTTTTCGGATCACACTCACACAATCACACTACAAACACACACACATTAACTAAAAGGACAGTCTCGCACGAGGCAACATTAATGAAGGAACACAACAAATAAAATAACATTTCTCATGAACAACACTTTCTTTCTCCTTTTGATACCTTTTAAGGAACAAAGACACCCATATAGACAGAGTAAATTGTAGTTAAGACAGTTCTCTATATAACTTATTATAAGCGATTTTTTTTCTCTTTTTCTTGTTTTTTAATCATAATTATAAGGGGCTTTGATATCTTCTTCTGCTGCATTGCTTTCTAGGTTCAAACACACTGAACCGGCCTAACTTGCAAACCTTTTTGATGGTTGCTCAGGAATCCGTTTTGATATCCAGCTAGCATAACTTGCACATGAATAAAAAAATATGGGTATAATACACCCTGTCTGGCTGGACATAATGCTAGGCTCTTCCCTGCAACTCCCTGTTAGTTATTAAATAATACATGTAGCTTATTTTAAACTGAGAAGGAACAGAGGGTTATAAGTATGCATATTCCAAAATATACATGTGCAAATTTTCTAATGAAAAAAACAAACCCCTAATATTTTAAATTTCCTAAGTAACAGTCAAAATGTCATCTTCAGAAATCCTTATGGATATTATGAAAACTTGGCTTTCGTTGTATTTCATTGCTTGACATTGCCTGTACACAACACAGTTATCTCAGGTCTTTTCACACACATACACAAAAAAAACCCCATTCATAAGCCCATATAAGGCAGGGCAAAACTGGAAAGACAACCTGATTGACCTAGCAACAGTGCAGGGCTCAAACCTGCAAAGAAAGTCCCTGCATAAAGCAGAGCAGACGCTCAAACCCCACAGCCACCCAGCTTTCCTGAAAATTCGTAAATCAAGTTGAAATCATAACACAAGGATGTTTGCTCAAAATTGGAAAAAAAATTCTCGATTTATCTTGTAATGAACAAAGGTACCTTTGGTAAATAATTTGCCATGCCCTGATATTCTTCAAGACATCAAGATTACCCCTTCTACTTGCAGTCTCAAAAAAATGAAGCCCAGGTTTGTTCATTACATGCATATATATTACACGACTTCATAAACCTCATGAAATTGTATTCAATTTTTTTTAACCGTATCTCAGACTTATAAAAAGACAAAAGATACAATAAAGTTTTGAATATTCTTTGTAAAAATCAAGCCTACATGACAGTTAATAATTAGTATTCATTGTTTGTAAATCATGATCAAATAAATGAAAATTGAAACAAAACATATTAACCGAGCAGAATATTACAAGCTTTTAGGCACATGCAAACTTTTTTTGCTTCAATTAAGGTGAATTCTCAACTAGACCGTATTCAACATCTGGCGAGAGGAAAAAAAAAAGGAACAAAAGTTAAATGTTCAAATATAGTGGAGAAGAAAAATAATACATATAGTTAAAAGAAGATTTCAGCACTTCATAATTAATAAATACTACATGTATTAAACTTGGAAGATAATGTACAGTGACTTTGATTTTAAGCTTTGTGTTCAATGTTTATAGTTGACTGAAATCATGCATTAAGGGACTGATAAATTACTAATGATTTTCAACACTAGTAAGAACCTGTTGGTTGAAATACAAAAAAAACCAAAACAAAAAAAAAAAAACAACGTAAAACAAAAACAAAACAAAAGCAAATGTTGCATATCTTCTTCAACATCTCATGAAGGAAAATATCCACGCATGAATCAGAGGATGACAAATAAACAAAATAAAGCAAATACCATCTTTTGCTTAAAATGGTTCCATCCTTTTTAAGATATCCCTTTACCTAGAAAACTTTAGTTTTTTGGAATATTTTACTCCACCCCTCCCCATCCCTTTTCGGTTTGTACTTTTTATAAAAAAAAAAAATGTTTAACCTTTGTATAAAATAAAATAAAAAAAAAGAAGAGGGAAAAAAAACGTAATTGTACAAAGTTGCTACACGGTACCTTTGAAAGTAGACCTATGTGCCCAAAAATGATTTCAAGTACCAGCAAGATTAAGCGTAAAGGACTAAAAACTAAGTGAAAATTGGAAGATTCACGTATTGTTTCCAGTTGGCTTGCTTTGACCATGACTATTCACAGCTTTGAAGCTTAGATCTATCCAAACCTGTTTCTGATCAGATGCCCATTCGAAATTGTACAAGAAGGTTGATGACAAAGTCAACAAAATATTGTTTATACGATTCCAATATTCAAACTGAATGATATAAATAATATCTAGCACTATATCTAAAGCCCCGCCTCCTTTCTTTAGAGGGGGGCTACTTTAAAAAAAAAATTTTTTTTTAAATTTTGGCACATGTAATAGGCTAATATTTTTGGAATACAAGGTAGTGATAAATTGCAGAGTTCCCATGATACAGACGTTTGAAGATGAAAAATTGAAAATTTTGGGACTGCAAGTAGTCAAACGGATAAATATTTCAGTTCTGATAGTGTTGTAACAGAGGAGGCAGTGAAACATTGTTAGAAGCTAGGAAAGATGAATCTAGATCTAAGGATCTACAGAAGGAATTCATTGATAGGGGAAATAGAACAAAAGAGGCAACTGCAAATGAAGTTCTAATAAAGCACCAACAAATGGGGCGTAAGACATATAAACACAAGAAGAACAAATGATTGAGATAGATCTGTGATTAACGTACGATACTAAGTCTTGTCTTGGCAAAGTGATACATGTAGTGCCATACAGGTGCAAGTTCGATCCACGTACATACTGTTTGCCATTTGTTCTAGATAGTTTTTTTTTAATATCTTTTATCCTATTTGTATGTCTCGACATATATCTAGATCTAAGTTTGTGTGCTTCTGATATGATAGTTCTGTTAGTAAAAAAGTGTTTATTCCTTTGCACAATGAAAATTTAAATAAGGACACAAACTTGATTGTCTAACGGAACTAACAAAATCATCCAGTTTTTAGTAAGCTCCCTAAAGTCCCTTTGGTTATTTATAAAGACTGGCGGCCTTGGAAATTACGGTCCAAATCTGTAACTCTTTACAATTCAACTGTAACTTGTGGGTAGATCTAAGGGCATCACAAAATCAACAAATTCATTTACGCAAAATTTCAATTAATATTGAAATTGAGATATGGCCCTCACTGAAAACACTAACTAAAAAAAAAAAGTCATTCTGACATTGCTTTTGGCATTTGGATGTGATAAATTGTAAAGCTCCTTTAAGTTTGTCGATACAGATTTAAAGTAAAAAAGGGAAAAAAAAATGAAACTCTCCTTCGCAAACGGTCGAAGTGAACAAAATGGATAAATACCTTAGTTACGTTAGTTCATTCCCATGCAAAGTGGGGAAAAAAGCTTAAAAAGGGAAGATTAACTCGAGATTGACCAACATAGCTAAAATAATTATTCAGTTAGTTCCCTTTGACGATTCACGAAACTTCCCCACCTAAGTCCACCAACTCCCTTTACAACACCCCAATCAATCAGCCACAAGAACTGCGGATAGACCTAGATCTACTGTCTAGAGCCCTAGACCTACTCTAGACAAACTCAATAGGATCGCTGGTTCAAACTAGCTGTGCCAGCAGAGCAATGATACAAAGTAAAACAGCTGGACCCTGCTTGAAAAATGGAGTGCCACAAACACCCAATCTTACTTGATTGGAGGTTTGCAAAACAATCATATAACATCTCTTTTGAGTGTCACAAGAGGTGCTGTATGCTGACACCGCCTTAATGTCGACAAGTACACTGCATTGTCTGTCCAGTCACCCCCCAACCCGCGCAGTTTTATAGAGGCCAAGGCTAAAGCAAGACAAATTAAGGAGAGCAAAGCAGTAAGCATCCCAAGACGCTCAATCTAGCGGTAGATCTAGGCACAACAGGGGCGGCGTGATGATTACAAGTACAACGCGCAATGTGATGAGCCGGTGACAAAAGAAGCAAAACCAACGCTGAACACTCTTGTGCCACGCGGTGCGCCGTGGAAGCGAACGCAAGAGGGGAGGTGGTGGAAGTATTGCCGCATCTCGTTTGCTCTGCAACAATGGCAGTTGGCACCGTTCTATCAAAATACAGTAAATATATAATAATATTGTGATGGGGCTTGAAAGGTCAAGGCATTAAACTAACTCTTTAGAATCTAGAATCTAGGCGACGCGCATGGCGTTTCTTTCCAGTCTCAATCACGGGACTTGCACGAGATTTGGGTCTTGCAAATGGACTAAGGAAACTAACTAGAACATTTTGCTTTTGCATAAGTCAAAATTAAAAAAAATAAATAAAAAGAGTTCGTTTCCTTGCAAAGTTAATAATGCAAAAAGAGGAATTAACTCTGTGTTGACTAACACAAATAAAACAATAATTCAGTTAAATCCCTTTGACCACTCACAAAGATTTGTGCTCAAGAAACTTAGATCGACAGCTATCACTGTATCTGATTCATTCAAGTTTTCTTGCAGGTCGATTAAGGTCGATTAGACCCAACCAAAATTTTCTATGCCAAATTTCAACTAATATCCAGATTGAAAAGGATAAATCTATTGTTCCCTTTAGTTTAACCATTCCCAACGACATGAAACTTAGATCTAAATCTGTTATTATTGATCCTACATTTTACTTCACAGTGTATATCGCATGTCTTTGATAAAATCAACCAATCCCATTGACTATCAGAGCTCCCGTGTGGACCCCTGAAGTAAAACCCGCCTCACCAACGGGTTTCTTCACTATGATGGCAATACTTTGATGTATAAATTGAACCAGAATAATTATTTTTCTTCAATTAAAATATCTTTGAACACCTTTCCATTGTGAATAGGTCTCATGTTCACAATTGATGCCAATAAATAGTGTCAATCTAATTATATAAGGCCTTCGCACTCTGCAGTCAACATCGCCACTTGCAAGACTAGACCTAGATCTATATCGAGCTAGAACTAGACCTAAATCTATATCGGGTTTGTATCGAAATAGAACTAGATCTAGATCGACATCGAGCTACAACTAGACCTAAATCTATATCGGTTTGATATCAAGCTACAACTAGACCTAGATCTGTACCAGGTTTTTATATCAAGCTAGAACTAGACCTCATTCTATCTCCACATCCTGCACTTCTAAAGCGCTAGAATCAAAACAACGAGTATTGCGAGTGTGTTTATACTACCACACTACAAACAATCATTGTTTTGTCTCATTATTCATCAATGACCACGTAATGCACAACTTTTGCAAGCATCAAGTAAAGGAAGGTACCCGATTTCAAGGGAGACAAATCTAAAAAACACAGCGCAACGACTTGGGGCACGAGTAATACATTGCAGTTATCAGCGAAATGAGAATATCGCGGAAATAAAATATTCTGATGTTATTTATATATAAAAAGGCGTTGCTTCCCTTTCAGAATGAAAACGTTAAAAAGAGGAGTGAAACCTTTGACTGATATAAAAATAATTATCCAGTTATTTCCCTTTGACTATTCCTAAAAGCCTGGCAAAACTTAAATCTAAATTTGTCACTGTTCCTGATTTTCAGTTTTCTTGTATGTAGATCTACTGTTAAGACAAAGTCAACAAAATATTTGAGGCCAAATTGCACAATACATAATTACATTAATCTATGATTCCCTTCGATCATTTACTAAGACTTGAAACTTAGATCTAAATCTGATTGGCCTATTATTTACGGGGTCAAAATGTTACTACTCTGAGGACCTAAGGTCATGATAAAGTCATCCAATCTCAATGGCTAACAAAAGTGGATCCCTCAAGTAGAAAACCCCTCATCAACAACTTTCTTTCCTATGATGGTTCTACTTTGTTACGTTAACTACCCCAAAACAGCGACTTCGTACAATGCAATTAACAACTATTACTTTAAATCTGGGTCTAGGTTTATGAGAGCTACTTTGGTCGGCAAAACTTTCTGTATTAATATTATTATTATTCCCGATTAAATATGGTGAAATCAAGAGCATGATATAAATCTACACTTTATTGTTTATTTACTCTTCGATTTTCCATTGTTTTTCCTTGCTCCGGTAAAGCATCTCTCTCTCTCTCTCTCTCTCTCTCTCTCTCTCTCTCTCTCTCTCTCTCTCTCTCTCTCTCTCTCTCTCTCTCTCAAAATTTAGCGTTTCAAAGTTCTATGCATGCCATTAACGACACCTCACAAAAAGATAACTATGCACTTAATTTTATAATGCGTATAGTACTATTTTTTCTCATTTTCTGAAAAAAGAAAGGTCCCACAATGTTTTCAAAGTCAGAGTACTGTCTTTTACCATATAAGTTTCTATATAATTTGCCTCAACTTCTATTACTTTCTGTAAACACGGTTATAACGTCATTGGCTTCAAGGGACATAATTCAAAGTTTTCTAAATCCTTGAACAGTGACCTCCCTTTCATGAAATCTGATTTCTCTTACACTATAGGGAATGCTATTTCAGGAAAAGTTTTGCTATCTAGTCTGACATCATGAGCTCTGCTTTAAGACTCTGTTTTTGCATCAAACGATAGCGCCAGAATAAGTAATGTTATAAATTTTCAAAATTGAAGCGATTAAAAAAAAAATCATAAAATGCACAACATGGAAACATAGATTATACAAAATAGTACCGCGGAGATCATAAAAAAAGAACAAAACGCCTCTGGTTGATGAAGAGATCTTATGACTTCTAAGTAAGGAGCATAACTCTTTGTGAAATTGCATTCTCTATGTAAACAAAAAAGTGAACTAGCTAAAGGAACAAATTAACAAAATTTACAAGTCCTTATGACAAGTTACTTGGCGTTAGCATATCTTACACTTGTATATTAATTTTTAATTATTTTAAAGATCTTTCTCTCTGACTATATATATATATATATGCATTATTTTCAAGGGGTTCTACAGCATATGACTCTGATATAGACTTCAGGGACAATGTTAGGTAATTTGTCATACAGCATGGTAAATTCTCTTGATTTGGGCATTTAGCTAGTCCACTTGTTTGTTTACATAGAGAATGCAATTTGTTGTTTTATATTTCCCGTCCATGCCTCAAGGGCATAACTGAAAGAAAAAAAAAATAGATTTTAAACTCATCCAGCGCCAATGTGGGCTTAAACCTGCAAAAGAAAACTGCCAAGCAAATCAAAGCAGACACTCCGCTTCCAGAGCCACTGGCACTACTAATTGCCCATTTAATGGGACTCGTCAAACTTTTTAAGCTTATCTTTATAATTTTTTTTTTCTTTTTAAATTCCTAGTTAGAGTGTATACATTTCTAGATCTAATCGAGATGGAAACTTTGTCCAATCATCATGTCAGTTTTTGTACATAATCATTTCCAACTCTCATTTAAGAAACAGACCACAGAGATCTCGTTTAAGCTACAAGAACTTAGTGATATTGTTACTGGCAGTGTTGATCTGGCGCAAAGTTTGAGCTTTCAGATGTTTCTGTGACAACCAAAAACATCACCTCACTATCAAGATGACCAAGGAAGTTGAGTTCCACAAACAAAGTGTTATATTCCTTTTTTTCATTTTCTTTTCTTTTTTTTTTTTTTTTGCTAACAAGTTAATTTTAAATACATATCTGTTTTTATGTTAAGACTTCTGTCTTATATTGAAAAAAAATTTTTTTTGAATAATTTACAGATGGCAAACGTCCGCAGTACCTATTTCTTGCATTATTGCGTGTTACAGGATGATACAATCTGACTACTAGTTCCATCACTTGAACAGAGGCTGTCCTTTGAGATGAGTTGCTGTCATTAACATTTGATGAGTTTTTTTCTTTTCTTTTCTTTTCTTTTTTTTTTTTTTTGGGGGGTACTATATGAGACTCTTAGAGTGAGAGAGACTAAGAAGACTGTAATCTAGTCAATCCTGCTCATTTGTTCAAATCTTTTTGTTTGCTGTTTTATAAAACCCGTCCACGAAAGGTGATCTTGAGCCGTTTGTACATTGAATGTAAGCCCCTGTGATTAAGAGCAAAGATGAAAAGCTGAAGCCCTAAACTCTCCCATTCACAGTGTGGACTCAAATACGCCAAAAAAGATCAGGACAGAAATCCTAGCTCCACAGCATGTGTAACCCTGTTTGTTCATTTCAGTGGTGTTTGTCATATTTTGTGAGCTTAATATATTAGTAGTATTAGTATTAGTAATATACTATATTAGTATGAGTTATATACACTATTAGTATGCTTAATATACACTATTACTATGAGTAATCATTGCTAATTATGAACAAAGTAAACATAAAGCAAAAAAGAGTTGATACAAAATTTAATAAAATCAACGACATTGTAACACTTACTCAACATGAGTAATATGATTATGAGGTGATGTCCTCTCTCACTTCTTGTTTGGTTTGATATTGCAACTGAAAGATAAAAAGATGAGAATAATTAAAAACAAACAGCAAAAAAAACAACAGCTAGACTTTGTTGAGTAAGTTCCACAAGTAAACTGACTTACAAAAACAATCATTTATAAAATTATAAAAACTGGCACATATGTTCTAAAGAAAGACAGAAACAAAGATAGTATAGGCATGAGTCTAGTGCAAACTTTCCTAAGAGACACTTTGTCAAGATAATTTTCTGTGTTGGTCTGATGATATAACTTTTAATGCTGCAGTTGCGTGCAAAATAAATATAACGAAAGACTTGCTTGCCGCCTACTGCACTTTTGCATGATCCACTCCTCCGAGTTTAAAAAAAAATTAAGACTGATAATCAATGCAACGGTATTTAGGGCTCCAAAGTGCCAATTGATGTATATAGCCCCAAAACAAGGTTATTTTTCTGCATTACCTTACTCAGCACTGGTCCCTATTCGAAAAAAAAAAAGCTCTGCGTCACTGGCTTTTTATTTTCAAGTAAACTTAAAGGGTCAATATTTCCAAACGTCAATTTAGAGGCATAAAATGTGTTATGTTAGTAGATGTATAGCCTACATCTAACCTGCACTGCTTGTAAGTTCAGGAACTGTGAGACAATAACAAGCAGAACTGCAAGTTTGAAAGAAGGGGAAAAAAGGCGTCAGAATTTCGTTGATTTCATTACAATCTATGTGCATTTCTTTCTAAGCTCCGTTTAATATTACAGAGGTGCTTCATGAACTTACCCTAATAACCCAGGCCCACTCCAAGTGTTCGGGGTCACGCTGAGGGTCACTTTTCTTGCTTTCCTCATCACTACACAACGCAGCGGCCTCTGGAGGTAACAAAGGGAGGTGATTCAGATATTGAGATTTAAAAATCTAAATCACCAAGATTTTTCAATTTTACTTTCATAAGCTTGAATCTAATTAAACGATACAGCGGAAGACCAACCTGACTTGGAAATGTCCAAAGTTTGACTCTTAACCTCTAGCAGTGAAATGATTGGCCAATCTTTGGGGATTATTTAGAATGTGACTCTTGAGTATTAGTCTTGTTTAATTATCATCTACTTCTGAATCATTACCCTAGAGTTAGAAAATATCCTTTGTTGTCATTCTTTTATTGGAAAATATTTCTGCACACATTTATATTTATCTCTTTGTATTATTAAAGTTTGGATAGTTGTCAATAGTTTCTCTTCATAATCTTGTTTGTGAGTATCTTATTTCTTTTTTGTCATTTGTTCACTTGTATCGAAGAAAGAAATTTAAAATTTAAAGACGTGTGAGCAAAATGAAAACGAATACAGAAAAAGAAGAGGAATTTGTTCTAATTAGTTTGTTTGGAGTGGGATGCAATAATTTTTCAAAAAGAGGCAATTGGGAGCTCTTTTTAAGCATAATGAAAGAGCCTAAAAAATAACATTATCTCATGCTTTAAAACAATAAATATAACCTAGCTAGTGGAAATTTCAGTGATGATAGCAAGACGTCTTACATGAACTAAATATTCAAATGAGTTGGATTGAAATTTTAAATCTTAAGAAGTTACAAATTGCTTTACTAAAATCTAGCTTGAGTGATTACAATAAGTTATCAAGCAAATACTCTCAATGTGCTTCTTATAAAGCTTTTTGCCTTATTACTGTTACTTGCAATTTAATTCCTTGTGTCAAGCTTGTTTATGCTCTGCGTAACGCATTGTGCTGTAATTTGATCTATTGCTATTGCTTTCCTCACCCTGCTTAGATGTGTAATTTTGGGTAGCGGATCGACTAGATGTATGTACATTGTTTTATTTAGTTGCATAATGTTTGTATTTGAAGCCTAAGAACTTAGTCTTGTTTATTGAACACAGCCCGCACTTGTATGGCCAAGATTCTTCTGAAATCTTCGAACTAGTTCTAGCATAGTAATGATCTTGTCACTCCTTGTTTACCTTTGTTTTGATTGTTTGCATTACGCATCACGTGTACCGAGAATATTCTCTTACGATTTATTTAATTCCTTTTCTGGATGATTAGACGAGATTTTGTATAAATAGGAGTCGAAATTATGTTCAGGTGTCAACATCAAGTCTACCTACAGTGATTATTAAGCCAACCTACAGTGTTTATAGAGCCAAGCTCTTGTGTTGGATTAAACGGTTTGCAATTTTTACTAACGGATTTCAGACTTATTTTCTACAGGCGAGTTGTGCGATTGGCTGTGTATATTTCCATAACTCTAGACAAACAGAGCCTAACAGATCACCATCCAATCAAATCTGTTACACTCTGCAAAATCACTCTCTACGTGCAACTATTTGTCAGTCAAAGGTTTTGTACTTTGCAATCCCCACAATATTACTAATTTCTGATTTGATTAGTAATCAATATTTGTTTTTTTGTTTTTTTTCTCAGATCAGGACATTTCTCTCACCCCCTTTGAGTGTTGCATCACAGAGGCAAGTGTTTGAAGACCGACGAAGTTTTCTGACATCACTGACCCAAACTCCAGGAGCTCGTCGCTGACCTCTAAACCCTGCAGAAGATAAAAAACACAGATGAGGACCTTATGATGATGAGATCTATTCTAATGTGATAACTCAAGTGCAGCTCCACCTCCATTTCCATTGTAACCATGTTAATGGCATGTAAAGAGAGAAGCTTTCGACAACCATGTACTTCAAGGTTTATGTAGAACAATAGTCTTCATAACACCACAAGCTTTATGAACAATAATCTTCTCAATACCACAAGCTTTATGAACAATAGTCTTCATAATACCACAAGCTTTATGAACAATAGTCTTCATAATACCACAAGCTTTATGAACAATAGTCTTCATAATACCACAATGTTTATGAACAATAGTCTTCATAATACCACAAGCTTTATAAACATGTCTTCATAATACTATCAAAATAATGACTAACTTCTTTCCCCTTGATTTGGACGCAACAAAAAAAAAACTACGATTTTAGATCGATACTAACTCCGTATGCTGCAGGAGAGCCAGGGTCTACTCTGTCCACTACAGCGAATGGATGCCTGTCCGTTTCCATAGAAACAGGACCATCAACAGAGGAGGACATAGACTGAGAGAGCAAGTCCGTCTGTGACTTTTGTTCCCGTGCCTGCTGGTGAATGTTTGTCAGTTCCTCCTCTATATCCTTCATGATGGCAACATGGTCATTCTGAAGGCCTGCACCAAGAGAATGAATGAAAGATGTTTTAAAGCACTGGGTGCCACAATGAGGAATCCTTGCTTCAACTTCTTGTCAAATCTCAATCAGAAACATTTGTCTTTATAATTCTAAATGTGTGTCCTATTTTCATTAAAAAACAATTGATGAAAAGAGAAAAGGACACATTATTACCATTTTACAAATTTTGAATTGTACTTTGAAAATCTCTAATGCATAAAGTGGTTTCATTAAACTTGTTGTATAACCTAGTTATAAAAGGGTATGTACATTAAATGATAAAAAAATTAAGGTAACTGCTACATATGAATACAAAGTTTGATAAATTTTATAAGAAAAGTGATGAAGGCTTATACCAAATATTTAGACACCAGAAAATTTCTATCAATGCCTTGATAATGGCATCATTGTTGATGCTATCAATTAAATGCTCAGTGCTATTGTATCCCTTTAATGATAATAAGCACCCTTCCCCCCTCCCAAATTTTTTGGTATGATATCAACTTGCATGATATTTGATGCCGAGCATGCCTGCAGGAGTAGACGTCTATGTCCGCTCTTGGGTATCCTTCAGCGTCAGTTAAAGGTTCTTTGAGACCCACGCCTTTTTGCTACAAAAAAAAAATGTTCTGAAGATTTATTTCTGTTTGTTTACAGGCTTGTATTACAGAATAGAGATTATGAGCTCTGGTGCTAAACAAGATCTAAAGTGTCAATTTAGTATTAGGAAACATCAGAGTGAGTCAAGACAGTTTCGTGATAAATATGAAAGCAGCAAAGTATCAGTGTAACGACTGGAAATATTCAGTTGTGTAAACAAAATTTAAAAGGCAAAATATCTGTCTTGAGCTTACATGCAATGAACTAAACTGGCTTCCATTTTACTTTTTAAAAAACTGATCTGGAGAATTCCAATATTTGTATTTCATAAATTATTGATACTAGTCTTTGTATGAGATTCTTCTGGAAAATTAGTGACATAAAACTAATAAAAGATTGTTAAATACTGATGTCAGTTGATAGCCATGAAGTGATATTGGAAGGGCTTCCAGATGGGTACAGTACTTGTAGAGAACACTCTTGATTCAAATTTTCAACAGGCCAATATTTGTTCTATATAGAACATATTAATGACTCAAGTAAATCATTTTCGGACAATGAATCAAAATACCAATCAAAAAACCTACAGTTTCATATACATCCTATATCATGTCTTAATAGACGAAACCAACTTATCCAATCGGATGTCTTTCAGCTTTATCTCCCTCTAACAAAGAGAATACTGTACACTGTCCAGTCTAGTTTGTGACTAGATCTATAAGTAGGCCTATTCTATGGGATTAGGTTTATTAGATATTTTGATCAAATTATTAAACCAACTTCTCAATTTGAAATGAAGCATAAACATAATTTACGCCTATCAGATCTAGATCTAGATGTAGATTCAATACGCTAATTTTCCACGTTCTAAGTAGGCCTAATTGAACAGATCTCAGCTATTTTTTTTTTTTACAAAGGCACAGAGTAAACATTTTCCAATTACTTGCTCATATCATTTAACTTACTAATTTGCGATCACATTGAGCCTCAAAAAAAAAAATTACGTAAGGAAAACAAAGAGTTTAGACACCGACAGCAACAAAAAATAATAGATCTGCCATAGATTCTAAAAAATTAGAGTTACACTCTAAATTCAGACTGATCAGGAAAAAGTTGTGGATCAAAGGAAAGCGTTTAAACATTTCAATTCAAGCTTTTAAAGTTTTAAAAGCTAATACCGATTCAAGAAGATCCAAAAGTTCCTTGATTTGTTCTTCAATCTCATCTTTCTTTTTACAAAGTGATTTGTACTTCGTGGTCGCTGCCATCTTGTTTTGTTTGTTTACATCAAAAGTAGGATGGGAAATTAAGGGAAAAGATAATTTAAAAAATGGTCAACTGTGATTACTGAAAAATATAAATGATAAATTAAAAAAAAAACAAAACAAGATGATAATAATAATAATAATAACAACAACAACAACAACAACAACAACAACAACAACAACAACAACAACAATGATACTACTACTACTACTACTACTACTACTACTACTACTACTACTACTACTACTACTACTACTACTACTACTACTACTACTACTACTACTACTACTACTACTACTACTACTACTACTACTACTACTACTACTACTACTACTACTACTACTACTACTACTAATAATAATAATAATAATAATAATAATAATAGTTTTCACGGTTTTCGATGCATCTAGATCTAGACCTACATTTTTCTCAGTAAAAATGAAAATTTCGGCTACCGATAAGTAATGAATCTTACAATAGGCCTACTGGCCCGATTTTTGGAAAAAAAAAAAAATCACCTTTCACTAAAAAGGAAGATAATGAAATTAATAGCAATCTACAGAAACAAAAGGAGGGGAAAAGCAAAAATTTAAAAAAAAAAAAAACAAAAAAAAAAAAAACAAAAAAAAAACAAAAAAAAAAAAACAAACAAACAAACAAACAAAACAAAACCAAAAAAAAAAAAAGAAAAAAAAAAGCAAAAAACAAAACAAAACCAAAAAAAACAACAAAAAAAAAACAAAACAAAACAAAAACAAAAAACAAAAACTGAATGTGAAAGTTTGAAGCTGACCGAAGTCATGCAGGAGAAAATTGGTCTGAGAGCCATCCATAGTTTCCTATTAGGATCCAAACTTTGTGATAGATAATTATTCAAATTATCTCGCTGTATCTATACCAATTCTGAAGTTTCGCAGGAAAGGCTTACGGGCCCTAAGCTAGACTACGACGTAATATTTTTAGACTGACCGACATCATTTGCATAAACTCCTCCCACCCAGCGATACGTAGCATAATCGCTGTTCGCAAACATGCTAGCCCTTTCACCGAGAACGTAACTGTTATGTAAGGGTTACATGATGACTGCCAGCGATGCTCTAATCCTACCGGTACTGAGTACTAGCCTGGACCAGGTGCAAGCGCGCTATGGAGAGTGTGTTTCCACTGCTCCACTGCATGCTCACACAGTTACAGTACAAAACAATCACATGATCCAAGACAGTTTTAACAGGAGCAGCAGATTTCAATGGTCTAAACAGCTGACCAGACTGACCAGACCTAACGCTCGCTTGCGGCTTCCGATGTAAACAACGCAGACCGATTTGCACACGTCACCACGTGTTTGTTACGTTGTGACTCATGCTTACGGAACGTAACTCAACCTGCGAAACATGGCTATTAAGTCTCGCATAATTATTATTTCGTCATTTCATTGTCTCAAATTCATATGCCACCGTATCAATAGGTGTGTCGCATAATAATGTCTACGTCATACACCATTTTCTTGATTATTATCTCGCCATATCATTATGTCTTCGATACTGTACCATCATATTATTATGTGTCGCATAATAGCATACACCTTTAAGTCATCCATATTATTTCGTTAGTTCATTATCTCAAATTCTAAGCCACTATATCAGTAGATGTTTCGCATAATATGTCTATGTCGTACTCCATTATCTTGATTATTAACCCGCCATATCATTATGTCTTCGACACTGTATCATCATATTACTATGTGTCGCATAATATCATACACCTTTATGTCTTGCAGATTATTTTGCCATGTCATTTTGTCTCTGATAATATGTAATCATTAGTGTAATGTTCTGGATAATTATTGTCTTGTCATATCATTAAGCCTTGCCGTAGTATCTCACATATAATCTTGTCATAATAATCTTTCTATCTCATGTATATTCCCATCAGAATTATCTTTGCATTTCACATAATTATAATATCGACATATTTATCTTTGTGTCTCAGGTATAACCCCGCCATAATCATTTTTGCATCTCACATAATATCCCGTCATATT
>JAWDGP010003160.1:0-75000 GCA_033675545.1 Elysia crispata | reverse complement strand
TAATAATAATAATAATAATAATAATAATAATAATAATAATAATAATAATAATAATAATGATGATGATGATGATGATGATCAAGATCATTATTATTATCATTACCAGCTCATTCTGTTTATGGTCACCATTATAAAACATATATTTATTCGTTATCCTCTTCCTCTCTTTCTTTCATTATCTTTATCATTATCATCATTATCATCATGATCGTCATCTTTAACATTATGTATAAATTTATTATCTTCGTCGCCTTCAGGATCATAAGGAACAACATTATCATCTGTAAGTCATGACTATTATCGTCATTTTCATTTTCCTTATCTTTCTTATCCTCATTATAAAAACATTAAATCACGAGAAAGTCTTTTTTTTTGTTGAAAAGATCCAGGCCATTCTATATCTTTAAAAGACATAAACAGACAGGAACAAACAAAACAAAATTAATATTAATCCAAATTATTCAAAAATAGTTGTTGAAATCCTGATAATTATCTTCCACCTGATCTGATTGGTGAATAAAACAGCTTGACAATTTAAGTTTAATATGAGGCAGAATAGAATTATAAAGGAATTTTTTTTTGCATGTTTACTGGTTAACAGAAATTGATTAATCAAGGTTAAAAAGTGTGCCTTGTCTACAACTTAACTCTAATTTATGAATCTGGATCTTAGAAAAATACCGACAGCTTTTCTATAGCCAATCCGTATGCAGAATAATTATCTTGTTCTTTGTAGATAATCTATGAGTCAGTTCTGAAGTATGCAGAAAGCAATATCGTTATTATACGGATATTTCTAGATCTAGGTTTACATCTAGGTGTATTTCTCAAATATCTCTTGAGAAGATTTCACTCTTGGAAAGAGTTCCTTTTAGGTACGGACGGTTTTTTACATAGAAGAAACAACAAGAAAGCCCGGAGAAGGGGAATAAGTTAGATATGAGACAGAGCTAAAATAAATTAATTTTTCTTCTTTGTGTAACCCCAAACAAAAACCAAGCCCAATCTTTTTCTATGGTCCCGATCAAACGAAGCCCTCTTTGGTGTGTAAATTAGTCCGTATCTAAAAGGAACTCTTTCCTCACTTTTTTTTTAGGGCTCACGTTGTCTTTATGATCATCTGCGGCTAGTTTTTACATTGATTGAGGTATAATTATAAACTTTTTAACTATCTTTTTGAAGCTGCTGTGATGTTCTTGGTGCCACAGACAGCCCAGCGGAGCTTCTTTCTCTTGTTGTTATTTCCGGAATCTTTGCTGGAGGCGTTCAATAATGTGAATAGTTTGCGACATGTTTTGCGACATTTGAATTTTGACTGATGAAATAAAAAAAGTTTCCGCTTGTAAATATACTTGGGACAAAAAGAATTTTTTTTGTGCGTATGTGGAGTTGAAGCTTTTTGTCGCATTGTCTTAATGGTTAGATTTACCAGTCTGTTATATTAGCACCGACTGTGAAGCCAAAGAATGAATATATACATATATATATACACACACACACATACACTCGTTTCAATAAATGAAGTTGTGTTGTGTTCTATGGTTCTCTGATAAAAGGTGTGTCCTTTACACACTTCAAATACTCCAAGAAATAACAGAGGCAGTAGTCATAAGACATTCTACGACTTTATAATCTGCGGATTGGCACAAGCCAATCACACCACAGGACTGGTGTCTTATAACCGCTTTATATGTCTGTCTATCCATGTGCTTATTCCCCGATTACCCCCCCCCCCCCCCTTTCCTTATATCTCTCTCTGTTAAAGTAAAACTTATTATATATGTCCCTTGTTCTCTTTATCTTTTACTCCATGTCAATAATTTCAGGCCTTTGCTGTACAAATCAAAGTCTAATTTACACGCTTTACATTGATGGAATGATCCAGCTGAAAATAAGTGGTCAATTACCAGGATTCTAGTGAGATTCAGTTATATCTCTTAGAAACATTCGCAGTGACAATCATAGGTTCATGACTCATTTAGTTCACAGCTGCAAAATATTTTCACAGACACATACAGAATGCTAGAAGAGAATGATGACAGTTTCTGAGTTGAGGTTTTGCAGACCGCCCTGTTTCATTTCTTGAATGAACATTATTTTTATTTATTTTCCACATTGATCAGTGTTGATATATGATTAAAAAGGAAACAAGAAAAGTCGGTATTATATATCCGAAAGGTTTTTTTATACTCTCGAACCAGTTCACTATGTTGTTACTCTATCATAATAGAGGAACACAACGGACATGACGTTGTGCAATAGACTAGGAATTTAACCCACTTTCTAAAGAGCAACCGGTAACAACTTGTCCAATTATTATTAAGACAAACAATCAGACATCGGTATAGATCTAGATCTGTGATCATGTTAATTTGAACTCATACGGTAAGAAGAAAGTTCAGCAAATACATTTTATCATAAAATATTTTTTTTGCTTTAATTGCTACCGTGGTAAATATTATTAGATCTACATGATTTTAATACCAGTTCTTTTCGGTGACAATAAAAGGTCTACGGTATTAATTTTTATCGGCAATATACACTTCTTTGGAAGGACTTCCGAACGGGTACGGTGCTTCTTCTAATGAAGTGGTGACTGTGGGAACAGAACTCCCGCCGCACAGCTGCGGAGAGAGGTAAGAGTATTAGACATAGCATACACCACTACACTAGAAAAAACATATAAGGCTAGATATGGAGATTTACAAAGTGTTTTCTTGATACTCTGAAGCAATATGATGAAAATTATTATTTCGCGAAGTCGGTCTAACCAATGTGCCCGATGCATTAGTGACACAATATCGTTTACATCATTCTAGATCACCCTATGACAAACCAATCACCCAGTTTTGGGTAGTGCAATTTTAAAGTAGAACAGGACAAATTCTCACGTTCTTTTTTTGAAAGCCTAGGAGATTTACAAATTTAATTGTGAATTTATAATTTGACATAATTTTTTTTCTAATTTAAAAAGGAATTAAAAAAAGTATAAAACTTTTATATTGTGAGGTGTAGGAGAAGAATATGAAGCCGAGTCTTGGCCATCTTTAGCCTCAGGGAACCCAAAGGTTCGAGCCAGTCGGAACGCTGAATTCGTGTATGTGTACCTAAAAAAAATACATCAGGGGGATGGTCGGCAGAATAATAGATAAAGTGAGATGGGATACTAAACATGAGTTTATATGATGCCTACACAGAGAACATTTATACACATTGTTATGTAGAACGTTTGTCTATATCGCTCTTTTTGAGAATAGAGCGGCTTAACCAGCTGTAGTTGTTGTCTAAAAAATAGTAATCCTTAGTTTAGCTTTAAAACTATTATTATTTCTATGTTCCGATTTGTGTCTGCGATGGAATAGCCAAAAAACAAAAAAAAAAACAAAAAAAAAAAAACAAAACAAAAGAAAAAACAAAAAAAACCTTTGCTTAGATTTTTTTTTTTTTATTAATTTCTTGGAGATTTTAACCTGTGACTGCCTCTTTTGAAACACTTGCATTTGTCACCTTTGTCTTACATGAGACATTGAGCATTTTATATCTCTAATTTGCTTCTCTTTTATTCCTTTCAATACATCTTTTAACCTCTTTGTCGTGTCTCGTTAATTCTTCCTTCTATTTCTGGTTCTTCATTTTCCACTCTCTCTCTCCCTCTGTCTGGGGAAAAAAATCAACGGGGAAAAAAAAAAAAACAACAACAAAAAAAAAACAACAACAAAAAACCCCCCAAAAAACGATATCAACAATAACATCAAAACATAACCAACTGAAAATGGATTTGGAAAATCTTAATAGTCTTTGGACGCGTCTTAAGTCATTTAAAAGTAGAATTATTTTACCTTGCCCATTCCTTCTCTGTCTATCTCTCTCTTTCTCTTGGACGAATGAAATGAAAAGTGAAGGCAGGAAGAAGGGTTTGGACAGCTTTTTTTTTTTTATTAAAAGGTATTAATAGTTTTGAAACTTAAATATCAATATCACTGAGAAATCAAATTTCATTTTACGCTACTCATCGAGTAGTTGAACATGTTAGTAACAACCATGCAAGAGGCAGTCAAGGTGAGAGGAAAAAAAAAGAAACAACAACAAACCCCTAGGCCTGTTGACAAGGAGAACAAATTCACTACTTCTTGTTGACACAAAGGACAGCTATTTCAAGTCAATCAGTAATGGCAAAGAGTTACATATCATAAAACATAGAATCGCGATTTTAACTGACGTTTCTGAAAATATGGAAAATTAATTCTATTATGTACCAAGACAGAGAAATGGGTTTTTATTTAATTAATATTCCCTCAAAACTACAGTTTATGGTTAAATTTAAAGGGTGTTCGAAATTTGAAAAAAGATATTGAGAGAGAGCGAGAGAGAGAGACAGAGCGAGAGAGACAGAGCGAGAGAGAGACAGAGCGAGAGAGAGAGACAGAGCGAGAGAGAGACAGAGCGAGAGAGAGAGACAGAGCGAGAGCGAGAGAGAGACAGAGCGGGAGAGAGACAGAGAGACAGAGCGAGAGAGCGAAAGAGAGACAGAGCGAGAGAGAGAGAGAGACAGAGCGAGAGAGAGACAGAGCGAGAGAGACAGAGCGAGAGAGAGACAGAGCGAGAGAGAGAGAGAAAAGGCGAGAGCGAGAGAGAGACAGACCAAGAAAGCGAGAAAGAGACAGAGCGACAGAGGCAGAGCGAGAGAGAGACAGAGCGAGAGAGAGACAGGGAGCGAGAGAGAGCGAGAGAGAGAGAAAGCAAGAGAGAGACAGAGCGAGAGAGAGACAGAGCGAGAGAGAGAGACAGATCGAGAGAGAGACAGAGCGAGAGAGAGAGACAGAGCGAGAGAGAGAGACAGATCGAGAGAGAGAGACAGAGCGAGAGAGAGAGACAGAGCGAGAGAGAGAGAGAGACAGATCGAGAGAGAGAGACAGAGCGAGAGCGAGAGAGAGACAGACCAAGAGAGCGAGAGAGAGACAGAGCGAGAGAGACAGAGCGAGAGAGAGACAGAGCGAGAGAGACAGAGCGAGAGAGAGACAGAGCGAGAGAGACAGAGCGAGAGAGAGACAGACCAAGAGAGAGAGAGAGAGACAGAGCGAGAGAGAGACAGAGCGAGAGAGAGAGACAGAGCGAGAGAGAGACAGAGCGAGAGAGAGACAGAGCGAGAGAGACAGAGCGAGAGAGACAGAGCGAGAGAGACAGAGCGAGAGAGAGAGACAGAGCGAGAGAGACAGAGCGAGAGAGAGACAGAGCGAGAGAGAGACAGAGCGAGAGAGAGACAGAGCGAGAGAGACAGAGCGAGAGAGACAGAGCGAGAGAGAGACAGACCAAGAGAGCGAGAGAGAGACAGAGCGAGAGAGAGAGAGACAGAGCGAGAGAGAGAGACAGAGCGAGAGAGAGACAGGGAGCGAGAGAGCGCCAGAGAGAGCGAGAGAGCGAGAGAGAGAGAGAGCGAGAGAGAGACCGAGAGAGAGAGGGAGCGAGAGAGAGAGCGAGAGAGAGAGGGAGCGAGAGAGAGCGAGAAAGAGAGGGAGCGAGAGAAAGAGAGCGAGAGAGAGGGAGCCAGAGAGATAGAGAGAGCGAGAGAGAGAGAGAGAGAGTGAGAGAGCGAGAGCGAGAGAGAGAGAGAGGAGAGAGCGAGGAGAGAGCGAGGAGAGAGCGAGGAGAGAGCGAGGAGAGACAGAGCGAGGAGAGAGCGAGGAGAGAGCGAGGAGAGAGCGAGGAGAGAGCGAGGAGAGACAGAGCGAGGAGAGAGCGAGGAGAGAGAGAGAGGAGGAGAGAGCGAGGAGAGAGAGAGAGAAACAGAGCGAGAGAGAGACAGAGTGAGAGAGAGAGCTGAGAGAGAGAGGAGAGAGCGAGGAGAGAGCGAGGAGAGAGCGAGGAGAGAGAGAGGAGAGAGAGAGGGAGCGACAGAGAGAGCGAGAGAGAGCGAGCGAGAGAGAGAGAGTGAGAGAGAGAGAGAGGGAGCGAGAGGGCGAGCGAGAGAGAGAGAGAGCGAGAGAGAGAGGGAGAGAGAGAGCGTGAGAGAGAACGCGAGAGCGGAGAGAGAGAGCGAGAGAGAGAACGCGAGAGCGGAGAGAGAGAGCGAGAGAGAGAGCGCGAGAGAGAGCCAGAGGGAGCGCGAGAGCGGAGAGAGCGAGAGCGAGAGAGAGCGCGAGAGCGAGAGAGACAGAGAGAGCGAGAGAGAAAGAGAGATCGAGAGAGATAGAGAGAGCGAGAGAGAGCGAGAGAGAGCCAGAGAGAGCGAGAGAGCGGAGAGAGCGAGAGCGAGAGAGAGCGAGAGCGAGAGAGAGCGCGAGAGCGAGAGAGACAGAGAGAGCGAGAGAGAGCAAGAGTGACTGAGAGAGCGAGAGAGACAGAGAGAGCGAGAGAGAAAGAGAGAGCGAGAGAGACAGAGAGAGCGAGAGAGAGAGCGAGAGAGCTAGAGAGACAGAGAGAGCGAGAGAGAGACAATGAAAGCGAGAGAGGGAGCGAGAGAGAGAGGGAGCGAGAGAGAGCGCGAGAGCGGAGAGAGAGAGCGAGAGAGAGAGCGAGAGAGAGAGAGAGCGAGAGAGAGAGCGAGAGAGAGGGAGCGAGAGAGAGCGAGAGAGAGCCAGAGAGAGAGAGCGCGAGAGAGAGCGAGAGGGAGCGCGAGAGCGGAGAGAGAGAGCGAGAGAGAGCGAGAGAGAAAGCGCGCGAGAGAGAGAGAGCGAGAGTGACAGAGAGAGCGAGAGAGACAGAGAGAGCGAGAGAGAGCGAGCGAGAGAGACAGAGAGAGCTAGAGAGACAGAGAGAGCGAGAGACAGCGAGAGAGAGAGACAGAGAGAGCGAGAGACAGCGAGAGAGAGAGACAGAGAGAGCGAGAGAGAGAGCGAGAGACAGCGAGAGAGAGAGAGCGAGAGAGAGACAGAGAGAGCGAGAGCGAGAGAGAGAGCGAGAGAGAGAGGAGAGCGAGAGAGAGAGCGAGAGAGAGAGCGAGAGAGAGCGAGAGAGAGAGAGAGAGAGCGAGAGAGAGAGAGCGAGAGAGAGAGCGAGAGAGAGAGCGAGAGAGAGAGAGAGAGAGCGAGAGAGAGAGCGAGAGAGAGAGAGCGAGAGAGAGAGAGGGGGCGACAGAGAGAGAGAGAGAGAGAGCGAGAGAGAGAGCGAGAGAGAGAGCGAGAGAGAGCGAGAGAGAGAGCGAGAGAGAGAGACAGAGAGAGCGAGAGAGAGAGCGAGAGAGAGAGCGAGAGAGAGAGCGAGAGAGAGAGCGAGAGACAGCGAGAGAGAGACAGAGAGAGCGAGAGCGAGAGATAGAACGAGAGAGAGAGCGAGAGAGAGAGAGAGCGAGAGATAGAGAGAGAGAGAGAGAGAGAGAGAGAGAGAGAGAGAGAGAGAGAGAGAGAGAGAGAGAGAGAGAGAGAGAGAGAGAGAGACTTGGTGACTCTAGGGAAACAAGATGACGTACTTTTTCGAGCATGCATGTAAAAAGCGGTTATTCACCCACCTCCACCCCCCCCCCTCCCCCGCCCCCCTTCCTTTTTTGTCTTGATATATGGAGAGAGCGAGTTTATTCACCCACCTTTAATACCCCCCCCCCTTTTTTTTTTCTCTTGATATATCGAGAGAGCGAGTTTATTCACCACCTAAACCCCCCCCCCCCCTTTTTTTTTCTCTTGATATATCGAGAGAGCGAGTTTATTCACCCACCTCTACCCACTCCCCCTTTCTCTTGATATATCGAGAGAGCGAGTTTATTCACCCACCTCTACCCACCCTCCCTTTCTCTTGATATATCGAGAGAGCGAGTTTATTCACCAACCTCAACCCCCCCCCCCTTTTTCTCTTGATATATCGAGAGAGCGAGTTTATTCACCAACCTCAACCCCCCCCCCCCCCTTTTTCTCTTGATATATCGAGAGAGCGAGTTTATTCACCCCCCACTACCCCCCCCCCCCCTTTTTTTTTCTCTTGATATAGCATTTCTGCTCGAAATCTGTGTCACCTGAAGAGGAAAATAAAACAAAAAATGAAATTGGCATAATCATTTCAAATTATATTGAGACTCGGTAACAAAAAATACACAATGCCTTAAAAGAGTTTTCAAAAAAAAAAAAAAAAAAAAAATCAGAGCCTGATCGTGACTCCAGAGTTTCCTCCGGCGACCAAGGCCGAGCTCCAGAATGGTCTGGTCTACCGTGTTTTCTCTGCTGATTCTCTTTATGAGACAATGTTCAGGTATGTTGGGTGTTGTTTGTTCAGGTTGTTATCTCTCTATCATGTATCTATTTAAACAGAATCGTTCGGTAATGTGAGCGGGTGTTTTAACAATCCTGTGTTCTCCAAAACATAGAGAAGCGGTAATGTGAGCGGGTGTTTTAATAATCCTGTATTCTCCAAAACATTAAGAAACGATTCTCAACAACCTGAGCCGACCGTTTCTCATCTAAATCCGATCAAATTATTATTGTCTTTTGCTTTGCAACAATAACTTATTCTATTATCAGAACCAAATACAAATAATTTTTCTTTTCCGAAAAATCGACGTCTTGAATGTTCTTCTGTTTTGTTATAATATAGATAGATAAATGCATTTGGCGCACAAAGGCCGAGGAAGAATAATTCTAGCCTAGATCCATGTTTCTGAGTTCGGACCATTCTCAGCCCTTGACTACAGTGATTTATTTAAAACTATTATTATTATTTTAAGGTTTGCACACTTTAGTTAAGAAAAACGAAAATTGTTTGAAAAATCATTTAAAGTATTTGGTTTGTCTCAGCCGATACAGCTTTGTTATAATGTCGAATATTCATTTCTTTTGTTTATCCAACATTTTATTGCAATATAAACTCTTAATTCATAGTTATGTATCTCTAAGTCTAAAACTAATCACCACAATAAAATATGTGAACAGCTATTAGTATTCCCTTTCATAGCTGCGACACGATTCAATTAAAAAATAAAAAAAAAAAGTTCAATTTGTAAAGAAGGGCCTAAAAAAAAAAAAACAAAAAAAAACAAAACAAAAGAAATTTAACATTAAGTTTTCGAGTCTTGTATTGCTGTTTCTTTCTAACCTATGCTTCTCATCTTATGTATTTCTTCAGCTGCTTTTTTAAGCCCGAACAGCTTCCGATACTCCAGCACCTGTAGCGACCAGTATCTTGTGGAACATGATGACTTCATAGTCCTTTACGTTGTTGCAATCCAACCCACGTCTACGCATCCTTTCCAGAACGCTTGTAAGGGTCCACACTTTTTTTGCTCAAGGAAGACAAGAAACAACACTCTTCTCATTCCTGTTGGTGTAAGTTTGAATTTACTTCTAAATGATATCTTTTATACCTCCATCGATTTTTTCTTCCCTTATCTTTTTTTTTTGCCTATTCGTAATTCACTTCGACTACTATTCCCATTAATGATTTGATAAGTCGGATTGGTAAAAAAAACTTGAGAAATGGAAAACGAACTGTAGAGCAATTCAAGTTCATTACCGGTTTCAGTAAGAACCTTTTCCAATAACGAGAAACCGATGACGAATTTAGAACAAAATAGTTCGTGAATTGTGCCAAGTCAGTGTCTGCTATAGAACCAATACTAATTTTATCTTCCTTATACATTATTCTGAGTACTAGATTCTTTGGTTCATTGGCATTTTTCTGATTTTATCCGGTTTTTTTTTTTTTTTTTTGTTGCCCTTTTTCACAATTTCATCTGCTTGATTCTTTAAACTTATGATACAGTTTTGCTTTATTTCGCGATGAAAAATTAAACTTTGAACCTTTAACCGACTTAGTAACTTCAGTATATTTTGGCGACTGTTCTCCGTCCTGCAAGTGTAGTTATTACAGGGAAAAGGGAGTGGGGGGGAGGGGAGGTATTTTGCGCTGCTTTTCTTTATTTTGATTCAAACCGATACAGAAAGCTATGACACGTACACTGATTTTCATAATTGAAACAAGAACAACAATTTGGAATTCCCCATAAATCGAGTTTTATGAGTTTTAAAAAAAATTCTGTTGAAAGAGAATGACAAAACTAACGCCTC
This sequence comes from Elysia crispata, assembly GCA_033675545.1. Classification (NCBI taxonomy): domain Eukaryota; kingdom Metazoa; phylum Mollusca; class Gastropoda; family Plakobranchidae; genus Elysia; species Elysia crispata. The sequence goes on along the minus strand of JAWDGP010003160.1, from coordinate 65,014 downwards.
ATTATGAATAATTATATGTTTAATTATGTTTATCTGACTTTGTTTTTGCAATATAAACTCTTAATTCATAATTATTTATCATTATGTCTAAGACTAAAGCTAATCATCACAGTGAAATATGTAAACAGCTATTAGTATTGCTTTCATAGCTGGGACAAAAAAAAAAAAGAGAGAAGTTCCATTTGAAAGGAAGGTCCTAAAAAATAATAAAAAAAAATTAACATTAAGTTTTCACGTCTTGTATTGCTGCTTCTTTCTAACCTATGGTTCTTATCTTATGTATTTCTTCAGCTACTCCGATATACATGCAATCAACTTTTATATAGTGATAACAGTTTATACTTTCATCCTCTTATTATATGTACCTGTAAAACTAAAATATAGACTAGTCTTTTTCCGAATATTAAAAAAAAAAAATCAGTTCCAGCTATGTGCCCTTTAAAGCAGGCGTCAGTCCTTCTGTTTAATTTTCTACGTCTTTCTTACACGAACCATAGGGGGAAAAAAACACCAGCTGTAAGTAATATCAAGCTATTCGGAAATGATTTGGTTTTCAGGTCTGTACCACTTTTGACCTGGGGACTGATCAGTGCACTGATCGAGGAGGCGAACCCAATTCGTGTTCCTGTGAGGAGGTCACTCCCAACAAAGTCTACAATTTCATTGCGAACTTAACAGCATATACGTATTTAAGCAGACAGGAAGTTTGGATGGAATGGCCAGGCCCACCTCCAATAAAAACTATACGCTATCACATACCTGAAGTAAGAGGTAGAGTAAACTTCCATTGTTTAGTTTTTTCATTTAGCAGCGTCTGTTAAAAAAAAAAAAATAAAGACAACTTTGATTCAATTGCTTAAAAGTTTGACGATAATTTTTTTTTTTAATTTTATTTTGACAATTTATTAAATGATAAGAATAATGAGAATTGCAGTCTCCTCTCTTGGAATGATTTTATAGATTTCAAAATGCACAATTAATAAAATTGTTTCTTTTTGACTTTCATTGGTTGTTGAAACCTCTGAAAAGAGCTGCCTGCCTTAAAGATACCTACTACTTCTCATAATTTTAAAATCACAAGAAAGAAAGTTTTTTTTTTAAATGATAGGGCATATAAATATGTAAATGCATATGGATATTCACTTTGTGACATTGAAAATAATATGTTGTTCGATAGCTTTTTAGTATACTATCACTGTTATTAGATTTTACTCTTCATCGCAGATTTAAAACTCTTACGCCTGTTTGGATCAAAATGTTTTGATCCATGAGAGTTTTTAGCGTTTTAGCTTTTTTTTTGCGCGTAAAAAACTCTTACAATTAATATTTATAATACTCATAGTTTTTAACATTTTTTAAAGAGGAAATACTCTTAGAATTAACATTACAACAGACTTAAAACTCTGTGCCAATCAGTTCTAATCAGATCAGCTTTGCCAACAAAAACATCTTTTTAGAGAACAGTCCAATAAATGCCCCGAAATTCACAAGTTTAAATCGGGAGAAAGGAAGACTTTATAAAATGCAAAAATATAAACTAAAATGTGGTAGAGCAAGAAATGCTTCGAAACTCTCATTAATATTTTCTTTGTTACAAAAGCCAATTGACTTTAAATCAGTATCTTAATTCACCATAAAAAAAAAACAAAACAACAAAACATTGTAAATCTAGCTAATTATATTTGTGCCTGCCCTATAGAAGTTGTTTTAGAAACATTGCCATTTTAATTTTTGTCTATCAATTTTCATAAAATATGCCGTGATCGAGCTAGTTCCATATGTTGTTGTCTTGACATCTTTGTTTCAGCTGCCTGCCGTAAGTATCTCTGAATTATAATTAAGAAAAATATAAGTCTAATTAAAACTTTTGTCATCAATTACTACTGCAACATTTTTACAGTTCGATACTTCATATTGAGAGTTGTTTTTTTTTGGTGTGTTGCTAAAGAAATCTGTATTATTTCTAGATATTCTTTATGTAGTTCTAGAATTTGATTGTCTCTTTTAATGGGTGCAAGTTTTTCCGGAATATTCCGGATTGCCGGATTTAGTTAATCGGTTGCCATCTTGTTCCCTGGCTCGTGTTATGAATTACCTGGCCACAGTGTCTGTATATCGTGTGACACATCAATGCACGTGAAAAGTTCGTAAACGAAGTATTTCTTATGTTAAATCATGATTATTATGCGATCAATCTTATTGTTTTATTGCGTATGACGTCCTCGCTACAGGAAAGCTAATTTGGATACTAAAACAATGATTTATAAGTCTTTTAAACAGAGTTTTATTAAAATCTAGATTCTGGACCTAGATCTAATCCACAGCTTTGCAAAAGCGATAGTAGCCTGTAGATTATTTTATTGTCACGTCTCGTAGACATTTGTCCAGCCTCCAGTTTGTTCTGTCTCTCGCTCTGTCTCTCTTTCTTTTTTCTCTCTTCGTCCCTCCCTCTCTCTCTATACATCCCCTCCCTCTCTCTCTATACATCCCCTCCCTCTTTCTCTCTATGCATCCCCTCCCTCTTTCTCTCTATACATCCCCTCCCTCTCTCTATATACATCCCCTCCCTCTCTCTCTATACATCCCCTCCCTTTCTCTCTATACATCCCCTCCCTTTCTCTCTATACATCCCCTCCCTCTCTCTATACATCCCCTCTCTCTTTATCTCTACCTCTGCCTCTCACGCTTTTGTTGATGTGAGTAAGATGTAAGGGAATCAACATTACAAAAGAATCTCTGAAGTCGAACGAAAATCTTTGTTTCCTAATTCACAAAACAGAAAAACGATGTCCATTAATTGCGTATATTTTGTTGTGTTTCTACAAAGGTTTTTGTTTCTTACCGCTTTAAATTTTTTTTTAGAAAACATTTAATATTCATTTGATTCCTTTTAAGTATACTTTTTTTCAGCCAAGATAAAATTTTTAGGATTCCAGTCTTCTTCCTCCAACGATTTTGAAGATTTCAGTGTGGCAGAAAAGGACACCACAGTCATCCAATTCCTGGTGTCTGGAAATAACTCGGTCCATTCTTTTAACGGAATAAATGGACCACAGTTCTACTTTACAACAAAAGATAATGTCTCTGTTAAGGTAAGTTACTTCTTTGTAACAGAATAAATGGGCCACAGTTCTACCACACAACAAAAGATAATGTCTCTGTTAAGGTAAGTTACTTCTTTGTAACAGAATAAATGGGCCACACTTCTACCACACAACAAAAGATAATGTCTCTGTTAAGGTAAGTTACTTCTTTGTAAAAAAAAATAAATGAAAATGAGAATTCTATAAATAAACTTTGTATGCCTGCTAATATCAGCTTGTTCAGTTATACGATTTCAATCTATTAATGTTCGACAATCTTGCTGTTTGGTTACTTTCAAGCACAAATTCTTGAATGAAACACACACACACACAAAAAAAAAACAACAACAAAAAAAACAAAACAAAAGAAAACTGCGATAGAAGAAGACCATAAAAAAGTACAAAATTACTTGATTTGCTGGCGAATCTGAAATGCGGATTCTATCAAACTTTCACCATATTACATCGACTCCCCAAGGTATGATATGAGATGTAGAATCGAATGATTTTAAGTGAACCTGCTTAAATTCGAAACCAGAATAATTACAAATATTTTTTAGGTAAAACATTTAAAACCAGCACAGCCAATGAAAATTGTATAATTATCTTTAAACGTCTCAACATCTTTCTCAGGGGTGCCTGGGCTTCGATAACGACACCGGATCATGTACAAACCGACCTGGAGTCCGTGACGCTTGCTCCTGTGAGATGCTAACCTCGACCGTGTACCTCCTCAGTTATACCATAACAGCTAGTCACAATACCAGCGGAGCAACCGTTTACTTACTCTGGCCTGGCAAACCGGATCTTCGCTCGGGCAACTACACCTTACCGGAATTAAGAGGTTTGGCTAGCTTAAACTAGAGTTAGTGTTTATTCGATTTTCAGAGGAAACTTTTTTGTTTGTTTGTAGAAATTGGTAGATTTTTTTAAAGGTAAGTATTGTGCATCAGAGTGTTATGACTCATAAGCAGTGAATACTGTTGCTATCTGAGCGGGAAATCCCTGTCTGGTGAGTTTGGAAAGTTTTGGATCAGTAGAGTGCGAGTGGTACTCATGATTTTTTTAGATCTGCATGTGGAGATATTTAAAAAAAAAAAATGTTGACCATTAGAGAAGTCTGTTTTTTTTTTCTATGGGATCTATAACTGAGAACTTGGCTCTTTTATTTAATTATGCAGTCCACCTACTTTCTTTAGGTATTCTTCTTACTTTTTCCCTGGCTATTAAAAATATTTAGCAAAGATATAGAGTTGTGTGTGAAATAACACAATGAAAACAGTGCCCAACAATTAATGAGCATGGTATATTTAAAAAAAAAAATTGTCCTACCTAGTGGTAGTACAATAGAAGGAAATAAAGGAAACTTATTTGAGATCTTCAAAAAATGTGTAGATTGTAATCTATATCTTTATTCTAAATAATTATATGAACTATAAAATTTAACTTTTTGTTTTTGTTTTGGGCGCTCGGCCATAATCGACGACCCATTGATAGAGAGATTGAACTCGGTATTAATGATGGGTTTAGATGATGCTTTTATGTTACAGCTGTAGGAGGACACATTTTATTTTTTCTTTAACTGGTTCACTTTTTTATCCATTAGCGCTGGAAAACAGTATATTTTGTTTAAAAATATTTGTAAAAAATAATATTATGTTTCGACAATTGTCCAATAAAAATAATAATAATAATAATAATAATAATAATAATAATAATAATAATAATAATAATAATTATTATTATTATTATTATTATTATTATTATTATTATTATTATTATTATTATTATTATTATTATTATTATTATTATTATTATTATTATTATTATTATTATTATTATTATTATTATTAATATTAGGAAATTCATTTAAATGTTGTTTGGTTCATGAAACAAATTTGAAATAAATAATTGATGAAACCTAATTACAATAAACTGTAATGAACGTTCCTTATGCATTTTTAACCTGAATCATTTTTAGCACATTTTGGAGTTCATCTCAAATTGCAGATAAAAATATAGTAAACTTCGTTACCGTAAACTGAATCGTGTTAGAGAAGGAATCTCGAAAAGAAAATAATCGAAGTTGGCATTCAAGTATAGACAGCGTCTGCACTAGAGAAAACTAAAACTTTCAAAAGCACAATCATATCCTTCGGAGAGTGTATAGAAATGCTACGCCTTAACATTCAATATTTTATATATATCACCGGTTAAGTGCATTGACTTAGGTGACATTGTCTTAAAGAGATAAATCATCTGGTTTTGATAGATGAACGCTTTATCTCTCTTCCTCTAGCTGTGCGTGGCTCCGGTTACAACGTGCATACCAGCTTATCCATCGGCGTGGGACTTGTCTTTCTCTTGGCGACAGTTGCAGGTGTTGGCGTCATGTACCACAGTCAGAACGGTACGTTGACCTCAATGAACCCCTGAATACAGATTGAAATATGACGAAGTTTTTGTTCTGATTTACTCTTAAGATTATAGGAAATGTATATATGTGTGTGTGTGTGTGTGTTTGTGTTTGTGTGATAAAAAGCATGGGTGGAAATAATATAAATTCTGATGATGGAGTTGAGAAATTTAACCAAAAATATATAAAATAGAAATAAATCAAAAGGGTGAACGTGGCAGAGATGTATAGAATATGAGACAACTGGAAGGAGAAAGAGGTACGTGACAAAGATGAAAAAAGAAAAGAAAAAAAAATATGAGAGAGATCGTTATAAATATCTTTACTTTTATTTTGACTTTAATTCTTTTTTATCTCTTTACTTATCTACCCAACCCATAAGTACATCTAAAGAAAAAAAATCGAATTTAGACTTGAATTTAGACTAAATAAAATTGTTTATCAAGATAGACAGATGGAATCATGGAAATAGTAAAGGAAAAAAAAAGATTCATAAACGGAACCACAGCACTGGTTGAGTTTACGTTTAACAATTATATAGTAATGAAAAACTCTACTTAAAATAAAATTTTATTTTTATATTATTCACAATTTGATTTAACTTTGAAAGTTCTATGTTAAATACAGCATCTAAGTTTTTTAAAAGTAAAACCAGTTAACATTTTCCATTTCCTGCTTGGCATTGAAACACAAGTATATAATTATATTTCAGAAAACAGAACCTTTATTTATGTGTTAACTTTTTTTCTCTATAGGTGACACAGAAAACAAAAACATTCCCGCGTGAGTAAAAGTATGTCCATATTACTAAGATTTCGTTCTAGTGCTGGAAGAAAAAATATTTGTCGTACAACATTAGAGTTTTAATAGTATGCATGAGCAATACAGTACCGTTCCTTGATTATGTTCTGAAGATTACAGTGTGTAGTGGAACAAATACCACTTCAGTGTACGAGATAGATAGATAGATAGATAGATAGATAGATAGAGAGATAGATAGATAGATAGATAAGATAGAGAGAGAGAGGGAGAGAGGGAGAGAGAGAGAGAGAGAGAGAGAGAGAGAGAGAGAGAGAGAGAGAGAGAGAGAGAGAGAGAGAGAGAGAGAGAGAGAGAGAGAGAGAGAGAGAGAGAGAGAGAGAGAGAGAGAGAGAGAGAGAGAGAGAGAGAGAGAGGGAGAGAGGGAGAGAGAGAGAGAGAGAGAGAGAGAGAGAGAGAGAGAGAGAGAGAGAGAGAGAGAGAGAGAGAGAGAGAGAGAGAGAGAGAGATTGATGGGAAGAAAGAAAATAAGAAGTAAGGAGGAAGGCTGAAAGCAAGTCGCTATGGAATTTTATATAAAGTCACGACGAGAAAGACGCAGAAAGGACAAATAACATCTAGTATTTTTAGGGATACTCAGAGGAAAATGGGCTAAAAGAATGAGTGAGAGACAAGACTGAGAGAGAGAGAGACAAAAGAGAGAGAGAGAGATAGAGAGAGAGAGAGAGAGAGAGAGAGAGAGAGATAAGATAGAGAAAGAGAGGGTTGGAGGGAAGGAGGTAGAGTGATGAGTGGAGAGAGAAGACAAAGCTAGGGTGTGTGAAGGAGGAACAATTTTTTTTTGTTTTGTTTTGTTTTGGTTTTTTTTTTTTTTGGGGGGGGGGGAAGGGAATCAGATAGTAGAACGCTGGGCTGTGAGTACGAGATGACCACCTTAAAAGCATTTGTATTCGGGTGAAGTGAGATTTCCTTCAAGTAACTCTGATAAATTTAAGCTTGACAGGAACTTAACAGATGTTGTTTCTTTTTTTTTCCATTTTGCTTCAGGCTATTGGGCTCTGGCTTTAGTAGAGTGAGAGCCGCAGCTCGTGCTGCTGTTTCGAAGGTTCAGAGACAACAAGAAACTGAATGATGTCGTCGTTACCTCAACAATCTAAGAAAATATTAAGATTAGGCCAACCCTTATTCAAGCACAGACCGGATCTCAAGCCGATAATTCAGACGTCTTTCCCTTTACCCTAGCGGTCTCCACACTTCTGGAACGTCTGGCACGTCCACCTGGATCTGAATCAGATCAGTCGCTGACATCCTTGACGTACTGGTTCCGCCATTAAAATTTAGAGGTTTTACAGTTGATAGTGAATATAAACAGGTTATAAATGTGTGAAAATTTTATTTCAACCAAAAATCAGTGAAACATGTCAATACCTCCTACTGCAATACCTTCGCTTCTTTGTTTAATCTATCTTTGTTAAAAACGAAAGCGGAAGTCAATAAATAAAAACGAAAGTGGAAATCAATAAATAAAATCGAAAGCGGAAATCAATAAATAAAAACGAAAGCGGAAATCAATAAATAAAAACGAAAGTGGAAATTAATAAATAAAAACGAAAGCGGAAGTCAATAAACGTCTACAGCTGCAAAGATTAAAGCCGTTATTTTCTTTAAATTAAAAAGAGTTGCTTTCAGTCTAAATTTTGGGTTAATTTTAAAGATAAGTAAATAGAAAGTAAAAACTAATTAACAATATAATAAAAGCAATGATATTTATAACCATCTCTCTCATATTTTTTTTTCTTATTGTTCATCTCTGTTGCTTACCTGTCTTAGTGTACCTCCTGTTGTCTTATATTCTATACATCTTAGTGGGATTTATACATTTGCCTCTGCTGTTTTTATTTTTGCTTCAATTTCTTAAGATCATTATCAAAATTAACTAATCTGTCTTCATCTATGCACTTCCTATATGTTTATGTAACCCCCTCATTTCCCAAAGTATTAAGTATAAATCAAACAAAATATTTTTTATACAAATAAAGGCAAAAAAAAAAACATTTTTTTTCCATTATTGGATAAAAAAAACAACTGAAGCAATCGAACTAAAATGAAATTTGGCCTCCTCTAGCTTTAAAACAAATGTGTCATTTAAACTTTTAATAATACTTTCAGGGTTTAGAGTAAGGGTTAAGGGTCACTTATAGGGTTAGGATTAAGAGTAATGATTAAGATAATGGTAAAGGTTAGTGTGAAGGTTATGGTTAGGGTAAAGGTTTAGGGTTAGGGCGATGGTAATAATTTAGGGTAAAGTATTAGGGTTACGGTTAGAATGAGAGTAAACTTTCAGATAAGAATAAGGGGTTTTGGCCAATAACTTCCATTAAACCTTAAGCTAAACCTTGGACATACCACGACTGGGGCCAATAACTTATATTTAACCTTAGGCTAGACCTTGGACATACCACGACTAGGGACAACCACTTCCATTAAACCTTAAGCTAGACCTGGGACATACCACGACTGGGGCCAATAACTTCCATTAAACCTTAAGCTAGACCTTAGACATACCACGACTGGGGCCAGTCACTTCTATTAAACCTTAAGCTAGACCTTAGACATACCACGACTGGGGCCAATCACTTCCATTAAACCTTAAGCTAGACCTTAGACATACCACGACTGGGGCCAATCACTTCCATTAAACCTTAAGCTAGACCTGGGACATACCACGACTGGGGCCAATAACTTCCATTAAACCTTAAGCTAGACCTTAGACATACCACGACTGGGGCCAATCACTTCCATTAAACCTTAAGCTAGACCTTAGACATACCACGACTGGGGCCAATCACTTCCATTAAACCTTAAGCTAGACCTTAGACATACCACGACTGGGGCCAATAACTTCCATTAAACCTTAAGCTAGACCTTAGACATACCACGACTGGGGCCAATCACTTCTATTAAACCTTAAGCTAAACCGAGCTAGACCTTGGACATACCACGACTGGGGCCAATCACTTCCATTATACATTAGGCTAGACCTTGGACGTACCACGACTGGGGCCAATCACTTCCATAATACATTAGGCTAGACCTTGGACATGCACGACTGGGGCCAATCACTTCCATTATACATAAGGCTAGACCTTGGACATGCACGACTGGGGCCAATCACTTCCATTTAACTAAAGTTAGGCCTTGGGCATACCACGACTGGGGTCAATAACTTTCATTTAACCTTAAGCTAGACCTTGAACATACCACGACTGTTCCCAGGTAATTCCATTAAACGTTAAGCTAGACATTGGAATACAACGCCTGGGGCCAATCACTTCCAATTAACTTTTAACTAGACCTTGGACATAGAACGACTTTGGCAAATCATTTCCATTAAACTTTAAGCTAGACCTTGGATATAACACGACTGGAGACATTCACTTCCATTTAACCTTCAGTTAGAACTAAGACATAACATACCTGGGTCCAATCAGTTTCATTTAACCTTAACCTAGACCTTGGCCATACCATGATTGGGGCTAATAACTTTAGTTTAACCTTAAGCTGGACCTTGCAAATACCAGGACTGGGGCAAATCACTTCAATTAAACTTTAAGCTAGACCTGAGACATACCACGACTGGGGCCAATCACTTCCGTTAAATCTTAATCTAAACCAAGCTAGACCTTGGAGAAACCACAACTGGGGCCAATCACTTAAATTAAACCCTAAGCTTGACCTTGAACATATCACAACCGGGGCTAATTACTTCCATTAAACCTTAAGCTAGAACTTGAACACACCAAACCTTTAGCTAATTCTTGGATATACCACGACTAGGGCCAATCACTTACATTTAACCTTAAAAAAATACAACGATAGGGGCAAGTCACTTCCATTAAACCTTAAGCTAGACCTTTGATATACCATGACTGGGGTCAATCACTTCCATGTAACCTGAAGCTAGAACTTGGAAATACCAAAACTGGGGCCAATTATTTCCATTTAACATAAAGCTAAACCTTGCACTTACCACGACTGGGGCGTATCCCTTCCATTAAAGCTTAAGCTAGACCTTGAATATACCACGACTGGGGCCAATCACTTTCATCAAACCTTAAGCTAGAACTTAAACATACCACGTCTGGGGTTAATGACTTCCATTAAACCTTAAACTAGACCTCTGACATACCAAGCTAGAACAGGGAGATACCACGAGCAAGGCCAAACACTTCTATTAAACCTTAAGCTAGACTTTGGATATACAATGACCGGGGCCAATCTCTTCCCTTAAACCTTAAGCTAGAACAGGGACATACAACGGTAATAGCAAATCATTTCCATTAAGTATAAACGAACTAGGGCCAATCACTTCCATTAAATCTTTAGCAAGACCAGGCTAGACCTTGGACATATCACGACTGGGGCTAATAACTTCGACAAAACCTGAAGCTAGACATTATAAAACCAAGACTGGGGCGAATCACTTCCATAAAACCTTAAGCTAGATCTTTGAAATTCCACGACTGGGACCAAAACGTATATTCAACCTTAAGCTAGACTTAGAGATTTCACGACTGTGGCCTATCACTTCCATTTAACCATAAGCTAGACCTTGAACATACAACGACTGGAGGCAGTCACTTCCATAAAACCTTAAGCTAGAACTTGGACATACAACAAATTGGGCCATTGACGTCTAGTAAACCTCAAGCTAGAAGTTGGACATTTCACGAAAGGGGCAAAAAACGTCCTTGGAATACAACTCCTGGGGCCAATCACTTCCAATTAACCTTAAACAAGACCTTGGACATAGAACGACTATGGCAAATCATTTCCATTAAACTTTATGCAGGACCTTGGATATACCACGACTGGAGACATTTACTTCCATCTAACCTTCAGTTAGACCTAAGACATAATAAACCTGGTGCCAATTAGTTTCATTTAACCTAAAGCTAGATCTTGCACATACCACAACTGTGGCCAATTTCTTCCATTGAACCTTAAGCTAGGCTTTGAACACATCATGACTGGGGCCAATTACTTTTATTTAACCTGAAGCTAGACCTTGGAATACCACTCCTGGGGCCATTCACTTCCATATAACCTTAATCTAGACCTTGGACATACCATGACTGGGGCAAATCACTTTAATTTTACCTTAAGCTAGACCTTGGACATACCACGACTGGGGCAAATCACTTTCCCTAAACCTTAAGCTAGACCTATGACATACCATGATTGGGGCCAATCACTTCCATTAAACCTTAAGCTGGGCCTTGAACATACCACTTGTGGGTCTATTCAATTCCATTAAACCTTAAGCTAGACCTTGGACATACAACGACCGCGGCCAGTCACTTCGATCAAACCTTAAGCTAGACCTTGGACAAACCATGACTGCGGCCGATCTCGTCCATTAAATCTTAAGCCAGACCTTGAGAAACCACGACTGCGGCCGATCTCTTCCATTAAATCTTAAGCTAGACCTTGGACAAACCACGACCGCGGCCGATCTCTTCCATGAAACCTTAGGCTAGACCTTGCACTAACCACGACTGCGGCCGATCTCTTTCATTAAACCTTAAGCTAGACCTTGGAGAAACCACAACTGAGGCCGATCTCTTCCATCAAATCTTAAGCCAGACCTTGGAGAAATCACGACTGCGGCCGATCTCTTTCATTAAACCTTAAGCTAGACCTTGGAGAAACCACGACTGCGGCCAAATACTCCCATTTAACCTTAAGCTAGAACTTGGATATAAAACGACTGGGGCCAATCACTTCTATTAAACTATAAACTAGACCTTGGAGATACCACGAAAGGCGTCAGTCACTTCTACGTAATCTTAAACGAGACTTTGGATATTACAATCAATTACATTAAACCTTAAACTCACCTGAAGATACCATGACTAGGGTCATTCTCTTCCATTAAACCTTAAGCTAGACCTTGAACATACCACTACTGGGACCAGTCACTTCCTTTAAACCTTAAGCTAAACCTTCGATAAACCACGAATTGGGTCAATCTCTTACATTAAAGCTTTTGTTAGACCTTGAACATACCTCTACTGGGGCCAATCACTTCCTTTAAACCTTAAGCTAGACTTTGGATATACTACGAATGGGGCCAATTTTTTCCATAAAACCTAAAGCTAAACATTGGAGACACCACGACTTGGGCCAATCAATTACATTAAACCTTAAGCTAGACCTCGCACACACCACAACTGCGGCCAATAACTTCCATTAAACATTAAGCTAAACCTTGAACATACCTCGACTGGTGCTAATCACTTCTTTTTAAACTTAAGCTAAACCTTGGACAAACCACGACTTGTGCCAATCACTTCCTTTAAACCTTAAGCTAGACCTTGGATATACCACGATTGGGACCAATCTTTTCCTTAAAACCTTTAGGTAGACTTTGGACATACCACGACTGGGACCAATCTTTTCCTTAAAACCTTTAGGTAGACTTTGGACATACCACGACTGGGACCAATCTTTTCCTTAAAACCTTTAGGTAGACTTTGGACATACCACGACTGGGACCAATCTTTTCCTTAAAACCTTTAGCTAGACCTTGGCTTTTGGTTTTGCGAGGAGCCTGCAGAATTAGTGTGTAGCCAGGCTTCTTAAAATACAGGCCAAATCACTGAAGTGAACAACCTGTTGCCTTTGTGAGTTATAGTGATCTATCTCTCTTAACTTTTGGGCGTAGTTAGGACCAGAACTGTACTCAGAATGCACGTATAATTCAGCCTACAGGCCAACATAACAAAAATCCCTACAGTCCTAAATCTGCCAAATAGTGAAATGGTAATAGCGCACTCTTAGTCATTCACTTACACCAAAAGTTTGCTCAGTTCGGTGACTTGGCCTGTATGTGATGGCTGCGATTGTAGGGTGGTTTTAATCGTAAATAAGAAAAGTTTGTTTTTGTGTTTTGTTTTCTTGTTTATTTATATTTTCCGTTACTGCCTCAGATGATAGTAGTTCAAAATTTCGCATTATGTATACTTATACGTATATAAAGATTGACTAAAGCATATCTGAAAGTTAGTGGAATATATCAACGAACTAAATGAAAAAAAAAATTCATAACGAAATTGTTGGTTTTACAGCAGTATTTAAAATTGAAAAAAAAATCCGCAACTGTAAGTACAATAAAATGAATTATAAAAGAAGGAAATGGATGTTCTTTAATGGAACGTTTTTATTAAAAGGGTAAACACCTAGGTGTATTTCATCTTACCTTTCTGCTGAGCTTTTTTCCCATTTATCATTCTAATTCTTTGCTTCCTCAAGTTTACCTTATCCAAGGTCGAAAACGTTTATTTGTTTCCTGAAGGAGCGGGTAAGACATTGCAAACTTTCTTCAATTTCAATAACTGATATAACGAATCAATCAACAATCCTTCACCTAATTAATCATCAACCTTCAATCAACATATCAATCAATCAATCAACCGATCAATAAGTAAATAAAAAATAATAGAAATTATAATTGCTGAATCATAATGTTATACACATGTACGTGCATATATTAGTTGTGAACTTTGACACTTTTTCTAAAAAAATTCAATTAATCAATCAACCAATCAATCAATCAATCAATCAACAAATAAACAAATCAATAATTAAGCAAATAACAACATGTAGATTGTTTAATCAATCGATACTTTACGTCAAGCTTTCTCTAAAAAAAAATTAAATAAGTTTAGTTGGCTAGTTATGTTCAGAGTAAAACTTTTTATATATCTTTTTAAAGGTATATTATGGTGCAGATTTAAATAAATGCACAGCTATGATATCCTAACAGGCAGTGCACCATTATGTTTTTCGTTTTTATGTTTTTTTGCAGGAATGGCATGCCTTCTTATGTGCGTTTCACAAGATCTTTAAATAGATTTGGAAAATACAGAATGAGTCGATTTCCCATATTTCATTCAATAAATCAATTAACCAATGAATCAATGAATAAAGAAAAACAAAAGATGAATAAATAACCAAAACATATTCAAATCATTTTATCATTCACTACATTATTTATTAGCTGTGACACATTTTTCATCTGAAAACATAAAATGTCAATCTAAATATAAGCTTAAAGATCAAGAGCCGTCCATCGCCTCCAAGTAAAGCCTGTGTTGAGGGAACGAAGAGTCCTGTGGTTCTTGTCACTTTATAGCAGGACTGAGCTGCAATAGTTCTGTGGCTTGTGTCACTGTGCTACAGGACTGAGCTGCAAGAGTCCTGTGGCTTGTGTCACTGTGCTACAGGACTGAGCTCCAAGAATCATGTGGCTGGGGTCACTGTGCTACAGGACTGAGCTGCAAGAGTCCTGTGATTGGTGCCATTGTGCTACAGGGCTGAGCTGCAAGAGTCCTGTGACTGGTGTCACTGTGCTACAGGACTGAGCTGCAAGAGTCCTGTGACTGGTGTCACTGTGCTACAGGACTGAGCTGCAAGAGTCCTGTGACTGGTATCACTCTACAACTGGACTGAGCTCCAAGAATCCTGTGGCTAATGTCACTCTCAAACAGGACTGAGCTGCAAGAGTCCTGTGACTAGTGTCACTGTGCTACAGGACTGAGCTCCAAGAGTCCTGTGACTAGTGTCACTGTGCTACAGGACTGAGCTCCAAGAGTCACTCTGCTACACAGCTGAATTCCAGGACAGCCGAGTCCTGTTGTTGTCCTGCACACACGGCATAGGGCGATATACAGCGAATAAGAAAGATAACCATTTAATCGAGTCCTTGGAAATTGATTGTCATGCACCACTATAACTATTTCTTGTTGAGATTCTAGTGGCGATGCAGCCCTTCCCTCAGACATGCCTTACAGCTTAAAGACCATCGCATCATGTGGAAGAAAAGACATTATGTATTATTTTACTTTTATTTTTTAGCATGGTCAGTCAAAACATATTCTGAAGAATATTAAACCATAAGGAGTTTAATCACAAATATTAATACTATGCTCGCAGATTATTAGATACACCTTCACCTTCACCTTCATAATCTTTACAGATCTTTACAAATTATCTTTTGCCAAATCTTAACCCGGTTTTCCCACTAAAAACCATTACAAACTATCTTTTGCCAACTCGTTTACCGGGTTTTCCCACTAAAAACCATTACAAACTATCTTTTGCCAACTCGTTTACCGGGTTTTCCCACTAAAAACCATTACAAATTTTCTTTTGCCAAATCTTAAACCGGGTTCTTCCCACCTAAAACTCTATAGACTGGCTGTAGCAATATGCAATAATTTAGCCTAAAGATCCAGAAACAGATTATACGTTTTATACAATATTGTCCCCGCAGCTTTAGCTTTGACCTTATTCCTTCTCTGCTTCCATTATTCTCTATAAAAAGCTGCTCTCTTTCTTATAGTATTATATATTAGCTATTGATTGCTCTTGAACCTGCATTGATGTTCCCTCTAGTAAGACCAGTAAAAAAAATCACCATTAATGATCATATCATAGTGTAAGACTGGAACGGGTCCCGTAAAAGTAATCAGTAATAACGGATCTTCTAGTGAGATCCGCAGGAGTAATCATAATCCTTGATCCTCAGTAAGATGTCAGCAGAAATCAACGAGAGACTGAGAACCGTCGATGAAATCATGACGTTTTGACCTTGTGTCATCGGGAGAGTCCGTCACCACTCCTCACTTCACCGGAAATGATTACCATTCTGATTACCGGGACCCAGCTGATCTTAGCCTACCGTCAGCCCCGTTACCTCCCGTAACCACTCCTCACTTCACCGGAAATGATTACCATTCTGATTACCGGGATCCCGCGGATATTCTGCAACAGGACCCTGGTAATCGCAATTACTTAAAAATTGGGATCCGTCACAGCCTTAGACTTAATTCTGTTCCCCCACGACCACTAGATACGCATGCAACGGCTCTTAGGGTTGGAGATTATTCGCGCCGTCTTGCTATGTCCTCTTTCCCACTCTCTCTCTCTCTCTCTATCTTTCTCTCTCCCTCCCTCTCTCTCTCTCTTTCTCTTCCTCTCTCTGACTCTCTGTCTCTCTCTCTTTCCTCCCCCCGCTACTGTAATTCTGTTTTTGCTATCTTCTTTGTTTCTTTTCTCCTCGTTGAGTAGCTACGGTCTTTCTATCTCATGATTTATCAGTATCTTGAGTCTGTACCCACTAGCAAAGTAACTGCTACAAAGACGTGTAATAGATTCTTGTTCTGAATGCCTAATCGCTGTGTCCTGCTATGTCCTCTGTCCCCCAGCTCTGTTAAGCTTCTGTAAATCAGTTTTTCTACTTTCTCTCTGCTTCTGCAATTCTTTTTAAATTGCTATTTTTTTTAATCATGGGCTCAAAACGGCCCTTGAAACTATTGTAATGCATCAACTTTTTATCGGTAAACGTTGCTTTGAAATAAAAATTAATGCCAACTTCAAACTTCAACTACACTAACTTTCTTTCTTTTGATCAAAATTGCTGCCTTCTCCTTTAGCCATAGCCGAGTGTTTTATATCTAGGATCTTTTTTTCATATGGGGAATAATGTCTGGAGTCTCATATGTGTAGACGAGCAATATCAAACAGTTCTTCAAGCAGACGAAATCGCGAGGATATTGTGAATGGAGGAAGCTTACCCTCCAGGAGGACTTCAGGGGTGGCTAGGAGAGATTTGGTGCCCCACCACACACCCATCACCAGGAGATGGAAGAGGATAACGTGAATGGAGGAAGCTCACCTTCCAGGAGGACCTCAGGGGTGGCTAGGAGAGATTTGGTGCCCCACCACACACCATCACCAGGAGATGGAAGAGGATAACGTGAATGGAGGAAGCTCACCTTCCAGGAGGACCTCAGGGGTGGCTGGGAGAGATTTGGTGCCCCACCACACACCCATTACCAGGAGAGGGAGAAGAATTAGAAGCCAGCCTCCCAGCAGACCTCAGAGTTTTTCGAACTGGACTGGGAGAGAGAGAAAGAGAGATGAGGGCAGGGCGAGAGAAATGAGAGAGAAGGAGAGAGACATATGGAGAGAAGCGGGGGGTCACAAAGAAAAATAGAGGAGGGGAAGGAAGAGTGAAGGAAAGAGAAAGAGAGACAGGACAGTGGAGGGGAAAGAGATAAGTGGAGAAAGCGAGAGACACAGAGAGAGAGAGAGAGTTAAGTAGAGGGGGTCAGAAAGATGGAGAGCTAGAGAGGTATCTTCTTCTATCCATCCCTTGAGAGGCAAGGGAAAAAATAAAAAAAAACACAAGTAGGAAGGTCTTGCCAAGCTTCGACTTAATAATCATTATAGAAAGCTTGTTTTTAAAGTACGCATTAATATTTTATAGGCGACTTCAAAAAGTCACACCCACCCATCCATTCTTCTAGTTAACGATCGCTATGTTTGTGAGTTCTTCTCATACACATTAAAGAGCATCGTTGGCTTTTGGACCAGAGCGTCCGCCGAACTACCTGCAGGGAGCCTCTTCGCGGGTTCGAGTCCCACACTGTAACTATATTGGTCACTTTAGGGTCACTTTAGGGTCTCACCATGCCAATACCACCTTGCCCGACAGAGACATGAGATAACTGTACTACGGACAGGCTATATCAAGCAACAACAGAAGTAAAAGATACAGAGATAGATAGATAGATAGATAGATAGATAGAAAGATAGAAAGATAGATAGATAGATAGATAGATAGATAGATACATACATACATAGAAACATAGATAGATAGATAGATAGATAGATAGATAGATAGATAGATAGATAGATAGATAGATAGATAGATAGATAGATAGAGAGATAGATAGATAGAAAGATAGAGAGAGAGAGAGAGAGAGAGAGAGAGAGAGAGAGAGAGAGAGAGAGAGAGAGAGAGAGATAGAGAGAGAGAGGATTGAGGGAAAAAATGCCATATAGAACTACTTTTAAAAAGTCATACAGAATTATATAAAGAAAAAAGTCACATGTTTTGCAATGAGAAAAAAAGGCATACATTTATATATATATATATATATATATATATATATATATATATATATATATATATATATATATATATATAAAACTGTGAAGATTTCTGCGGAAGTGGGACCAGAAGCTCTCTAACACCGCAGACAGCGGATCCCATCTGATTTGTCTTGTACTTTTTTTTCGCAAAATTTGTCTTATCCTCATGAGGATTAAAAAAAAATGTTAACATTAAAGTAAAATTAATACAGCTGCAGATAATGCAATGAGTGAAATTAATGCAAATATAAATAATGCAATACGCAAAATATTACAACTGCAAATTTTGCAATAAGAAAAATTATTGCAATTGCCAATATTGCATTAACCAAAATTAATCCAATTGAAGATATTGTAAGAAAGCAAATTTAGCACACTTGCAGATATTTAAATAAGCAAAACGAACACAATTGCAGATATTGCAAAAAAGCAAATTTAGCACACTTGCAGATTATTAAATAAGCAAAATGAACATTGCTGCAGATATTGCAATAATCAAGATAGTACAACTGGAGATCTTGCACAAAAAATAAATGCAACTGCAGATGTTGCAGTAAGCAAAGATAATACAACTGTAGATGTTGCAATAAGCAAAGTTAATACAAATACAGCTATAGCAGTAAGCTAAGTTAATACAACTGAAGTGCAATCGTTCTCTCTTTCTAGTTCAAACTAGGCTTTTGTAACGCATTGTACTCTTAGTTGATCTATTCATTTCCTCACCCTTTTTTGGTGCGTAACTTTTGGGTAGCGGATCCAGTAGATCTATGTACATTATCTTATTTGGTTGCTTAACGTTTGTATTTCAAGCCTAAGAACTTAGTTTTGTTTATTGAACACAGCCCGCACTTGTATGGTCAAGATTCTTCTCGAATCTCCGACTTAGTTCTAGCATAGTAATGATCTCGTCACCCCTTGTTTACCTTTGTTTTGATTGGTTGCTAATTGCTAATGACGTGTACCGAGAATGTTCTCTTATGATTTATGTAATTCCTTTTCTCGATGATTCGACGAGATTTTGTATAAATAAGAATCCAAATTATATTTAGTCAGTCAACAACATTGAGTCTACAGTGAGTCAACAACATTGAGTCTACAGTGAGTCAACATCATAGAGTTTATAGTGAGTCGACATTGAGTCTACAGTGAATGATTAATGAGTCAACCTACAGATATTGTACAGTCTAGCTCTTGTGTTGGATTAAACAGTTTGCAATTGTTACTTGCGGACTTCGGACTTATTTTCTACGGACGAGTCGTGTGATTGGCTGTGTATATTTTTAATACCCCTAGACAAACAGAGCCTAACAGATTACCCATCATCATCACAAATCTGTTACAGCTTTGGATAAAAGAAAATACTTACAGGCGCATCTAGTAAGAGGGGGAGGTACTGTTCGAGTTTAGAGATGGGGAGGAGAGGGGAGGGGAGAAAGGGGGGGGGGGGAGATGAAGGTATGATGAAGGACGAGTGATCAAAATTAGCAGTAAGAAAAAATTACACGATATTGAAGAACCAGCGAATAGGTATATGAACAAGAGAAAGAAATGAAATCGTAGACTGCTAGATAGATACATAGATAAAAAGAAATACAGACTGATAGAAAGAAAGAAAGAAAGATAGATAGATAGATAGATAGGTAGATAGATAGATAGGTAGATAGGTAGATAGATAGATAGATAGGTAGAAAGATAGATAGAT
This sequence comes from Elysia crispata, assembly GCA_033675545.1. Classification (NCBI taxonomy): domain Eukaryota; kingdom Metazoa; phylum Mollusca; class Gastropoda; family Plakobranchidae; genus Elysia; species Elysia crispata. The sequence goes on along the minus strand of JAWDGP010003160.1, from coordinate 45,051 downwards.
AGATAGATAGATAGATAGATAGATAGATAGATAGATAGATAGATAGATAGATAGATAGATAGGTAGATAGGTAGATAGATAGATAGATAGGTAGAAAGATAGATAGATAGATAGATAGATAGATAGATAGATAGATACACATGTAGATTGATTGACAGCTTTAACATGAATAAAAACTTTTATTTCTTTGATACATTTAACAGGGTCATCCAGTTTTAACTGGAACGTGTTCATTACAGTCCCAGGGTTTTGGTGTTGTTTTATTTATCACTATCTTACAACATGATGGAGAGGAGGCAATTATAGAGTATTTTTTAAATTGATAAATATTAGGTAAAAGAAAACACGTTAAGCTGAGAAAATTGCAATACAATTTTTTTAGTGTTTACGCAGAGAGCTATAATGAATTAGCATTACCTGACAAATATGTCATTGTGCATTTCAAGTATGTAAAACTAAGATACCTGAAATATATCGTCTGCCTTTCACATCAAATATTTCGTTAAACGTTATGACATAAAGAATTAAGCAAAACTTACTAAAGACTTTAATGGGCTGACTTTGCATACAGCCCCAATCTTTGGCCCCGCATTTCTGAGGTTGTCTTGACATGTCGTGTGCAAAACAAGCCAGTGTTGCTCTGTTCAACCTTTCCCTAACATACAAGGTCAGCCGGGAAGTGGTTGTGCTGGTGCACTTCGGGTCTAGAAAATAGTGGAATTCCCGGAAATTAAAACGAAACAGCAACTAAACAAAATATTGCGTTACTTTTCATTCTAGTTAAGGCCATGTTGTTTAAATGGAAGGAAAACTGAACAATGTTTACAACCAGTAATGCGTTGTTACGGGAACGTAGCATCATGGTTTTGTCTTCCACAATGACTAAGACTTTTTAATATAGAACTGTTTTTGATGAAACAGTCATAAGCGTACGCTTTCACTTCTTATGCGCATGTTTTTCCCAGTAAAAGCATTCAGAGTGTTTTCAATAAAAGCTTTTGCATACTTGAAACAGCTCCGTTAGATTATATGAGAAATGAAGCCTAAAATGTCTAGTGGCGAGACTGATTTGTCCAAAAATAATCCACAAAATTAAAAAAAAAAATAAATGAATGAAGCATTTTTAATGGCGGAATGCGCGTGCTAAAATTGATTTTCACCACTGAAGATTTCCAACTTTCGATCATGTGGCGGGACAAGTGTGTATTGTAGATGGCCCCACTTTTTCTTGTAAATAGACCACGTGATTTGAGAAATCCCCGATTCCCGTCTACGTCAACGGGTTTTCACAGATGTATCTATTTCTAGAGCGGTCACACCGGTCGGCGGTCATGGCGATCTTGCTCCCGCGCTTGTCCAACTCCAGACAGTTGTTTGGCGGTTGCCTGTTGACGCGGGCGGGCTGCTTTAATTCTGTTCCAGTCTTTCTAGACTCTTATTGTAACATAAAACTGGTTGCTGTTGCTGTTGTTGTTGCTGCTACTGCTGCGTTGCTCGTTGATGATGGCCACCAGATTAACCCCCCCCCCCCCCTTCCCCTCGTGGAGACAAGTTATCAGCTGTTGCTACTACTACTGCTACTACTACTACTACTACTACTACTACTACTACTACTACTACTGCTACTACTACTACTACTACTACTACTGCTACTACTACTACTACTACTACTACTACTACTACTACTACTACTACTTACTACTACTGCTACTACTACTACTACTACTACTGCTGCACTACTACTACTACTACTACTACTACTACTACTACTGCTACTGCTACTGCACTACTACTACTGCTGCTACTGCTGCTGCTACTACTGCTGCTACTACTACTACTACTACTACTACTACTCACTGCTGCTACTACTACTACTACCACCACCACGCGCTGCTGCTGCTGCTACTACTACTACTGCTGCTACTACTACTACTACTACTACTACTGCTGCTGCTGCTGCTACTGCTGCTACTACGCTGCTGCCACTACTATTACTACTACTACTACTACTACTGCTGCTACTACTACTACTACTACTACTACTACTACTACTACTACTACTACTACTACTACTACTACGCTACTACCATATTACTACTACCACCACCATTTACTTCCACTACCACCACTACTATAAAACTTTCACTACTTCTGCTACTACTGCTACTACTACTACTACTACTACTGCTACCACTACTACTACCACTACTACTACTACTACTACTACTGCTACTACTGCTACTACTACTGCTACTACTTCAACTAACACTGCTACTACATCTGCTACTACTACTACTACTACTACTACTAGTACTACTACTTACCACTACTACTACTACTACTACTACTACTACTACTACTACTACTACTACTACTACTACTACTACTACTACTACTACTACTACTACTACTACTACTACTATTACTACTACCGGTACTATGTCCTTTTGCCGAAACTGAGAAAAAGCACCTTAACTTCGTTAATAAAGACGCTGCATAGAGAGAGAAATATTCATTTATCAAGGATCTACTCGAAATCTTTGATGTTTTTTTGTCAAGGCATCTTCATTTTAGAATCTTTATCGCTGGGCAATTATCACTCTCCTTCAACTTTGTCTACAACTCGATCTTCTGACAGACATGGACCTTTGTTTAACAACTGCGAGACAATTTAATAACCTTGACCTTTTGAGGCACAAAATGTTTTATATCTTCAAGGCTAGTACAATGTCTGCACAGTTATTAATTCCGAAAAAGACGTAGTTATAATAACAAAGCATTGGACACTTGATAAATTATAGGGTATATATCTATACTTCTGAAACTTGTAAAAAATTATTATATGGAGTACAGAGGAGCTGCGAAGTTTCTCCTCTGTTACAGAGATAGAAAATCACGAGATGTAATTTACATATTCTGCGCAATTGTCTCTTTCTCACAAATTAAAATCTCGCGAGAAAAGAAAAATTAAGAGTTCTCTCACGACCATGTTCTAGAAAGTATCTTGAACAATGTCTGGCTAGCGATAATTCGAGTTTGTGTGATTTTAATAGATACAGTACAATTTTGGACTCAAGTTTTCCTACTGAGTTTTTATATAATTTGTCAGCGTTTACTAAGATTTGTGTTTGGAGATGTAACTGTTGTAAAAAAAATCGATGTTAGTTTCAAAAGTCTTTGTGATTTGATCAAGTGAACTTCGTTTTTTTATGTTTATATTAACTAAAACAATGTATGACACTTTACCACATCTCTTTGTCATGCAATAATTTTTCAGGAAATTCCGAAACTAGTAAAACTAGCTTCACCTTTAAAACTGCTCATTCTATCCCGATTCGGAAGATCTATTTCAGTAATCATATAAATCATGACAGTGATATCAAAATGTTACTTTCACTTGTGGAAACTAAATAATTATGTATGGCAGAAAAAGCCTTCCATAAATAATTTCAAACTGATTAGTACCATTTTTATTGTTTTTCAACAAGCGACAAAATTTAGGTGGAGTTTTCACAAACAGAAACCAAAATGCGTTCGTCAATAGTAGCTTTTTCCTCGCGATAATCAAACGAGACAATTTCAAGAGTTAAGCACAAAGGTTTTTAGCGCTCGTGTCTGAGAGATAATCATCGCTTGGATAATTTCTTTCCAAAACAAGTTTGATATTTAGCCAGAGAAAGAATTCAGTTCCGACGTAATGGATAATTAATTATAAGCACCGCGAGAAGCTCAAGGGTATTAATTTTATTGTGAACAAAATAAACGGAAAAAAAAAACTGAGACGAGTATTTTGAGAAAAAATTGCAGGAACATAATAAATAGTCTAGTTGCAGAGTAACTGCTTAGATTTTTCACACTGTATAAATCTCTATTGACGTTCAATGTGTAGAATCTTTGTCAGTAAAAACAGATGTCTTGTTTTGTAAAATATAAAAATTATTTCAAGGCCACTTTTAACCTTCAATATCATGTAAATAAAATAAATACGCAACTAGAAATGCACGCAAGGTTGTGCACCTTTGAACACTTTTTACGGGATTTCCTACCCTTATAATCAGCGTTTTAACCAGGTTTTTTAAATAGATATAGAAAATACATTAGTTGATCTCCTTTTGCTCTTCCAAGCTCCGCAATATGCTCTAACATCACAAGCAGAAATTCGTGTGGCTAACGATTTGTGGAGGGAAGCATATCTTCCAATTTTATTGGTCCGTTTACACGAAGCGATTTGCAGCAAGCCGCAGAAGTATCTTTATCTTGAGGTCATAGGTCAAAGGGTGCTTGGGTACCGGTACAACTACAGCTTCCTCCAGTGAGCGGGGTTTAGGCTTAGCAGGTATTATTAGCTCATAAAAATACAACATATCCCAACAAATGAAAAAGGTGATAGGAAAAAGTAAAAGAGGTGTCTGGGTGGGCTGTTGATTAAGCCCAGAGAATTGATGTATTTCAATTTTATTCGCCAGTTGGCTGCTGAAGATTATTCAACCTTTCTTGATTTCCTACCGATAGATCTTGAGCGTTTTATCTATTATTGGCAACAATATTGTTGGTCTCGTTATTTAGACTGATGTTATCAGTTTCTTTATGAAATCTAGACCCATCTGCTGCGATTCTCTGCAAAAAATCTTGTTGTTTATTTTATACTAATTACAGATTGCTTTGTCTATCCATTCCTTTAAATTTTTACTCTTAAAGAAATTTAAAATTGTGAGGGGAAGAAAAATGGAGTTCGGCCAAAATTTCAATGAAAGCGACGCCAGTGATGATCTCCAAACACTGCCAGGTCTGATCAGTGACTCTGTTTACTGGCACGTCATGGGGGTCGTCCTTGGTCTTGACGTCATAATAGGCTGCTTCGCCACTGGAGCAAATATCGTCACCATCATAGTCTACTGTAGGATGGGTTTTGCTGATTCCACGACCATCAGTCTGACGGCTTTGGCTATCTCTGACTTCCTGGTCGCTGCGACAGCCGTTAACTGTGGCTTATCTTTCATTTTGCCTCAGGTCCCCAACGCATGGTTCACAACTGGAATATTTATGAGTTTCGCAGGAGCACCACATTTCGCGTTAACAAAAACCTCCGCTCTAATCACGACTTACTTGAGCGGTGAGAGATACCTGTGCGTGCTTTTTCCTTTGAAAATAAGAATGATGTTCACACGTTTTCGGACACTTGTTGCTATGTTGATCATTTTTGTTATTACTCTGGGTCCAACGTCAATAGTAATTTTGAATTACCCAATGGGATGGATGTTTTACCCAGAGAGAAACAGAACATTACTTGGTGTTCTTCCGGTCGACGACGCCATCTTGATTGCCGCGCATGCTGTCACACGATTCTACTTCTCCATACTTCTTACACTTCTGACTTTTTTGACTGTTACGATTACCACCGTGTTACTGGCAGTGAGTCTGAAAAAGAGCAAGGCGTGGAGAGACGCAAACAGATCGATGGCTCCCACTCACAATGGCCACAAAAATGGCGACGCTCCTTTGTCAACATCCGAACTGGATACAAAACAATCCAAAGAGACAAAAGCTGTGAAGATGGTGATAGCTATAGCTACTCTATTTATTGGAACTAATATACCCATTAGTATTTTTGTTGTTTCAACGGCAGTTATTCCTGGTTTTGACGTTGGTGGTCAGTACGATAACATATATCCTGCCATGGCTATAGCATCTGTTATGATAAATGGCATAAACAGCGGAGCCAATATATTCATCTACTACAACATGAGTTCTAAGTTTAAACTCGCCATGCTGTGTTTATTCAGAGGAAAATAATTAAGAATTAGATTTCTCTGAAAACTACTGTAATTTTATAAGAGCACTGAAGAATTTAAGCCCAGTACATGGGAGTGTCTCTGTGTTTTTAGAAAGTCCTTTGTGCAGTCAATGACGGATGCAACGTTTTCCCAAATGACCCCGCGTTAATAAAATGGTTATATATTGCTCTGTGGAATAAAAAAAAATGATAAAAACAAATGCTATTCTCTATCACGTGCTTTCTTGTCCATGTTTCTCATACATGTCAATCTCACCATACTAAGAGACGGATATTTTCTTTCTCTAATTGAGGACTGATTATTCTCACCATACTAAGAGACGGATATTTTCTTTCTCTAATTGAGGACTGATTATTCTCACCATACTAAGAGGCGGATATTTTCTTTCTCTAATTGAGGACTGATTATTCTCACCATACTAAGAGGCGGATATTTTCTTTCTCTAATTGAGGACTGATTATTCTCACCATACTAAGAGGCGGATATTTTCTTTCTCTAATTGAGGACTGATTATTCTCACCATACTAAGAGGCGGATATTTTCTTTCTCTAATTGAGGACTGATTATTCTCACCATACTAAGAGGCGGATATTTTCTTTCTCTAATTGAGGACTGATTATTCTCACCATACTAAGAGGCGGATATTTTCTTTCTCTAATTGAGGACTGATTATTCTCACCATACTAAGAGACGGATATTTTCTTTCTCTAATTGAGGACTGATTATTCTCACCATACTGAGAGACGGATATTTTCTTTCTCTAATTGAGGACTGATTATTCTCACCATACTGAGAGACGGATATTTTCTTTCTCTAATTGAGGACTGATTATTCTCACCATACAGTGGCACACGATATATCGAACACGGATAACTCAAAATCACGAATTCCTCGAACTCACCTGTTTTCCTCTTCTGATTCTCTTTTTATTTCCTTCTTATTTCTACGAAGGCAGGCTGATAATTAAGTTCCGTTTGCTAATAACTAGGTCAATTTTCGTCACATCGACCTAAAATTTCATACATATACTCCCGAACCATTTTTCTAGACTTAACTATAACAACAAGTTTGTGTGACGTCATTCGTGCTCATAATGCAGTGACGCGCAACACATGATGTGGTAGCCATGTTTATGAGACAATGGCGACTTCCAATGACCTTCTCATCAAACAGCGCTCTGTTATCGAGTTTTTGGCAGCTGAGGGATGTTCTGCTGCAAACATTCATGCAAGAATGAAGACAGTTTATGGTGAAATGTGCATTTCAGACTGTGCAGTTCGCAAATGGGTGAGAATTTTTAAAGGGGAAGACCCCAGAGAGACAATTCTGCGTGATCGAAAGCGTTCGGGTAGGCCCCTTTCCGCATCGGACACGGCTCATCGAGAGAAAGTTGACTGCATGATTAGAGCTAATTGAAGGGTCAAACAAAAGGAAATTGCAGATGAAGTAGGCATTTCGAAAGAACGAGTGCACCATATCGCCACAACTGTACTGGGTTACCGAAAAGTCTCTGCCCGTTGGGTCCCAAGACAGCTCACTGTAGAGATGAAAGCGCAGAGAAAGGACATGTGTACTCAACTCTTAGAGCGTTACAATGCAGAAGGAGAAGCATTTCTGCAACGCATTGTGACTGGAGACGAATCCTGGGTCCACCACTATGATCCAGAATGTAAAGCCCAATCGATGGAGTATAGGCACAAAACTTCTCCAAGTCCAAGGAAGTTCAAGGTTGTTGCCTCTGCAAGAAAGGTCTTGTTCACCGTTTTCTGGGACATGGAGGGAGTGGTCCACATGGAATTTCTGGAGCAGGGGCAAACTGTGAACTCTGAGCGATATATTTCAACACTCCGAGCTCTCAAACTCCGACTCAGACGTATTCGGCGTGATAAGGACTCAATCCTGCAACACGACAATGCGCGCCCGCACACTAGTCGCCAAACTCAGGACGCCTTAAGGCAGCTGGAACTTACGACCCTACCTCACCCTGCATACAGCCCCGATCTTGCCCCCTCTGACTATCATTTGTTTCCCCAACTCAAGAAGTACCTGAAGGGCCATCACTATGACAATGATGAGGAAGTTATCGCAGATGTTCGCAGATGGTGCCGTGGACAGCCGTCTGAATTCTTCGCTGACGGCGTGAGCCAACTGGTGAAACGTTGGAGGCGGTGTGTTGATCGCGACGGTGACTACATCGAAAAATAGAGTGCTAAGCATGTAGCTGATATATTAAGCTTTCGTTTGACGTATTGTTTATGTATATGCTGTGAAAAATTAAAAAGTTATGATTAAACGGAACTTAATTATCAGCCTGCCCTCGTACTTTTTGTTCGAACTAGTTGTAAGTTGTAACACGTATTCTTCGAATAATCAGTCCTCAACTAGAGAAAGAAAATATCCGTCTCTTAGGGAATTTGACAGACCATGACTTAAAAAAAACTCATTTATCACATTCGCCGATCTCAAATTTGTATCAAATGTTCTACACAGCTGTTGTTATTCTTCCAACAAGATCGCCTTATCTCTCCCTTTCACTGAGCAGAAACAATTTGTGAGCAGGTAGTTTAGTCTTTGAGCCCGTATCCAAAAGGTTTTGGAATTAACGCACACGTAAAATTAGCGACCTGTCTTTACAACGATATCATTAATAACGCTTGATGCAAAAGATTTTTTAACAACATCATTATTACCGCTGCATCCAAAACAATTTTTACGATATCGTTAGTTTTTCTCCACGAACATCACAGTGACCCCACATTTTCCCTATGGTTTTGGAACTCGTTGGTAGCTGGAGTAAATGAATGTTGTGCAGATGAGATAAGTTTTTATTTGTTTACATTTAATGGCGGCTAAAAACTTATTGAAATTATTTACCTGCATTGTAAGATCTCATTAAAGAAGAACCATCGAAGTAATTCCTGCTGTGGCAACAACAAATCAGGCTATTCTGGTTTAAAAAATATATGTTCTCTTTTTTTTTTCTTGTATGAAGTCTTGCACTCGATCGCATTGAACTAGTTCTAGATCTGCATTGTAATCAACCGTTTGTGGTGGGATTGCCATACACATGCAATGTGCGATTTAAATTAAAGTAAATTTTTAAGGTCTATAAGTAGTCGAAAATCCAGAAATCTTCTTTGAATTCCTTTTGGTTAGAGAACGTCGTTTTGTACAAACAGTCATAATACTCTTAAATCAGGTAAGAAGCCCTAAGATTTTGCAGGCCTAAATCTAGATCTAGGTATATTATATAAGAGTAAAATGTGGCATTTTTAACTTGTACACCCGTCTCACAGTGAAATTTACTGTTGTTTTGTTTTTCCCCCATATTTAAAGATTCTAGAGTAGATCTTCATTTAGAGATATATTTTGCAGACACCAAGTCAGCTTTGCTTAGATCAATGTACTTTTTAAAAATTCTTTTTTAATTTATTGTCAAACAAGATAAGTTATCAACTGACTCTGAAGGTCCTAAGCACCAATTTATTAAAAAGGAATTCCTCAATTTTTCAATACATTTTAACATACAACTAACGTAAAGCCACCTATCTTTTCCCCAAGAACTCTAACACACAACTGACCTAAAGTCACCTATCTTGTTCCCTAAACACCCTAACACACAACTGACCTAAAATCGCCTATTTATACACTAAACACCCTGACACACAAATTACCTTAAGTCGTCTAAATTGTCCACTAATCACTCTAACATACAACTAACGTAAAGCCACCTATCTTTTCCCCAAACACCCTAACACACAACTGACCTAAAATCGCCTATTTATACACTAGACACCCTGACGCACAAATTATCTGAAGTTGTCTAACTTGTCCACTAATCACGCTGACGCACCATTGACCTAAAGTCACATATCTTGTCTATTAAGCTCCTTAAGACGCAACTGACCTAAAGTCACCTTTCTTGTCCACTAAACATCCAAACACAAATGACCTAAAGTCATCTATCTGTTCCACTAAACATTATAACACACAACTGACCTAAAGTCACCTTTCTTGTCCACTAAACATCCAAACACACAAATGACCTAAAGTGATCTATCTGTTCCACTAAACATTATAACACACAACTGACCTAAAGTCACCTGTCTTGTCCACTAAACATTATAACACACAACTGACCTAAAGTCACCTGTCTTGTCCACTAAACACCCTAACACACAACTGACCTAAAGTCACCTGTCTTGTCCACTAAACACCCTAACACACAACTGACCTAAAGTCACCTGTCTTGTCCACTAAACACCCTAACACACAACTGACCTAAAGTCACCTGTCTTGTCCACTAAACACCCTAACACACAACTGACCTAAAGTCACCTGTCTTGTCCACTAAACACCCTAACACACAACTGACCTAAAGTCACCTGTCTTGTCCACTAAACACCCTAACACACAACTGACCTAAAGTCACCTGTCTTGTCCACTAAACACCCTAACACACAACTGACCTAAAGTCACCTGTCTTGTCCACTAAACACTCTAACACACAACTGACCTAAAGTCACCTGTCTTGTCCACTAAACACTCTAACACAACTGATTTAATGTCGCCTATCTTTTCCTCTAAACACTTTAACACAACTGACCTAAAATCGTGTATTTTTACACTAAACACCCTGGCAAACAACTGACATAAAAACACTCCAACACCCAACTGACCTATATCATCTATCTTGTCCACTTACTCTAACACACAACTGACCTAAAGTCGTCCTGTTTGTTCATGTCCGAGGCCGATGGGTGACAGACCACTCCCGACCCTCAGGCCGTTCTAGCATGGATTTCTCCCAGAAATTGTGCGTCATGTTGTCAAAACCCAGGGAGTAGAAAAAATCCTCCGCAGTTTGAAACACCTTCCTTGGCGTGTAACCCTGCGTCAGGGAAAAAGGTACAAAAAACGTTTTTAGAGAGTTTTATTTTCAAACGGTTTATGACAATAAATAAAAAAACCGATTTTTTTTTGGTCATTATAATTTTTTTTACCATTGCGAAGATCTATTATAGCTGTAAATTTTTTTTAACACTGCCCGATTTGTTTTAGGTATTATTTAGATGGAAAAATGGCTTGCTTTTATAAATCCTATAATAGCCGAAATAGTATATTTACAAGTGTGCTAAATATTGTAAAATGTAATTTTATTAGTTTCTTGATCATTTTTAACATTTTTTATCACATCGTATGGGTTGGAAAAAAGGGGAATTAATTTCGAATGAAATTCCTTAAGTCTTCAGGACAGGCCTGTCCTAAAAATCTCAATCTCACCTGATGTTATTCACAATAGCCTGGCTACAAATTTCTGATATTACCTGATAATATTCTGAGAAGTATGCTCTTAACTCTCGATTCTTTATTTATATACACGTAATAATGAGCGTTTACATATATATAATTTACAAATTAGCAAACAGTTGGGTTTTTTACGATTAAGGTTAAAGATAGAAATTTAACCATAACCTAGTAAGTGGAATTGTATAAATATATTTGAATTCTACGAAATTAGCTAATCCTTGTTTTTTTTTTACAATTAAAGTCAACGATATAGGTTTAACCATTGCCTTATAAGTGAAACTAGATAAATAGGTGCGAAATATTTTTTCTGATGTAGCTAACATTTATATTTTTACGATTAAGGTTAAAGATAGAGATTTAACCATAATCTAACAAGTGGAATAAAATAAAAAGGTTAGAATTTTTACAAATGTAACTAACACTTGTTGTTGGTTTTTTTTTTAGGATCAAGGTTAAAGATAGAGATTTAAAAATAAACCTAATAAGTGGGCCGGGATGTGTCCAGTAGATGGGAACGATTCTGAGCCATATCGTGCCTTCAGCTTTCTTCTCACATAGCTGTGAAGGTGTAAGTACAGCGGCAGGACCTGGTCGAATAGATCGACTAACTCATTTTCAAGTTGCATGACTTCATACTCGGATCTCCACTCACTGCCGAGATCGTCGTACTCTGAAATATTATTCGAGTTATTATGAACGAATACGATATCACTGTGTCGGATTTTATTTAAGGAGGATATTGAAAGCTTGCACTAATGGTTTTAGAGTACTCGCTTCTTGCTGTCAGTAGAAGTCTATGAAGTAATCGATTACAGATTGGCTTGTCTAAATAATGATGGCAATAGCTAAGGCAAGATAAAATAGGCTAGAAATAAGATATGTTTTTATCGATTAAACAGTTTTTTTTTTCAAGAACATAAGCAACAACCGGACATTTAATTTTCAAATTGTTGATGCAAAATTGATCAGATCACAGCATCGAATTCAATATAAAATTCCATTTAAATACTTAAGGCATTGATTCGCCGAAAAAATGTGCGTTAAGTTGCACTGCCTTTTTGGAAATTATAATCTGTACTTTTATTTTAATCCACACGGTAAGGAATCTTTTACAATATCTAAAAATATAATTAAATCGGGAAAAAAATATGTTAACTATTTATAATTCTTCTTCTATACTTTCTTATTCTATTTGAAGATCCTTTCTGGGGTTTTAAGTCACGAATTTTCCGTTTAATTTTCTAAAGGTTCACCGCTTTGTGGAATATTAAGTTGTACATTTATTTTTAATGTACACGGTAAGATGCTTAGCCCAGTCTGCGGTAATCGTAATGCGCCTAGTTCAGCCCTCACGCACGGGACAACACGCATCATGTCCCTATGTTAGCACGGGGCTAGAACTGTGTTTGGTAGAAACAGTTGTCCCTACCTATGCACTACCATAATAAAAAAAAAGATCTTTAAATAGATTTGGGTTTTCCCAAAGTGAGCTGACTATTAGTAATCGATCTTACGGTGTAATCGAATAGCTTCGTTGCTTAACTGCACATACTCCTGGTACAACTGCTTCATCTTCTTCCTAGACTGGTCACGCCAGCCACGCCAGGCGTCGGACAGTTTCTGGCAGTCCCTAGAAGAGCGCATCAGCTCGGTCAGACCTGGGGCGCGGTTACGATTACATTGAATTTCATCAAAATTTACGTTAAATTTTATACTTGCGTTTGATTTAGTTTTCACGTTAGCATTGGTATTCACGTTAAATTTGTAATCATTTTTAAATTTGGTATTCGAGTTCAATTTCGTATTCATGTGTAAGTCAATATTCGCGTTAAATTTGGTATTCAGTATTCGTGTGCGTATCGTACCTGGATCTAACTTGAGGCAGCTACCCTCCATACACACTTCTGCTTCTGCGTAAATCTTTTCCATCTCGGCTACAACAGTGTAGAGCTGTTTGACAACAAATGTCGGATGTGAATGTCAAATGATGTTTAAAATGCTCGAGATAAGATAAAATAAGATAAGATAAGATAACGTTAATCTGTCATATTTCATTTCGGAAAATTGGGCGTGGGCAAGATTTTACAAGAGAATTAAAAGAAAAATACGGGTTCAAATTATTTTAAACAATTTATGAATTCGACAATTTAAAAATCCTATAAAACTAAAAAAGAAAAGGTAGTTAAAAAACAATTTGAACGTATAAACGATTTATAACATTAGAAATATCTTTCGGCCCAGGCATCTGCTTTCTCAAGAACGAATCGATTATCGGAAGGTAATTAATTATTAACATGTATTCGAAGAAGCCAGAAATCCTAATGCTCACTTTTCAAGGTTTGGCCAAGTATTGATGTAGGTCAGTAAAATATACTCTTGAACATATAAGTAATCGAATCGTAAGAAATTTAGATTCTGCCATATATTTTTAGATGGGCAAGTATCGACAATAATCTTATTAAAAAAGATAATTTGAAACTAATGGTCTTTCGATTCTTTGAGACACTCAAATTACGGAAAATCAGCTAACTGCGCACATTCATAAGTTTTGTAAACAAATACTTCTAGACGCCCAATTAAAGGCTGTAAATTTCCATTCTTTACTTTAAAAAATAATAGTGAGTTTTAAAAAGGGCAAACTCTAGCTTTGGAGTTCAGTTTGATAGGGGAAACGGACTAATTCTGTACTTTTCAAATCTATTTTAAGATCTTTACAAACGCATATAAGAAAAATTGCGGTTTCCGGAAGAAAAAAAATGCATAATGGTGAACTGCCTTTCGGGAATTTATAGTTGCTCATATATTTTAACGTTCATAATCATGAACTTTAAAAAAGGTCTCTCAATAGGTTTAGATTCTACACAGTGAGCCAACTATTCTTATAAGTCTAGTATTAATTTGTTTAACGCCTCTGTGCTGTACCTACCCTTCAGAGCTTTGTTTTGTCTCTCTGCGCACTTGTACCGATACGTGCTATCTTGTACAGTCGGCGTATCTAATAGTGCGAGAGCCCTTCAGATTTTCGGAATAAAAACACTGCGGCTTCTTCTTCCATTTCCTGGGTAAACTTGGCCAGGTCTAAACTAGATCTTACCTGGGAGATTTGAGAATAAGAAAATAACTGAAATAGTAGTTGTAGTGGTGGTGGTAGTAGTAGTAGTAGTAGTAGTAGTAGTAGTAGTAGTAGTAGTAGTAGTAGTAGTAGTAGTAGTAGTAGTAGTAGTAGTAGTAGTAGTAGTAGTAGAGGTAGTAGTAGTAGTAGTTGTAGTTGTAGTAGTAGTAGTAGTAGTAGTAGTAGTAGTAGTAGTAGTAGTAGTAGTAGTAGTAGTAGCAGCAGAAGCAAGCAATAGCAGGAGCAGTGGTAGTAGTAGTGTTGGTAATAGTAGTGGTAGTAGCAGCAACAGCAGTAGTAGGAGAAGTAGTGGAATCAGCAGCAGCAGCAGCAGCAGCAGTAGTAGTAGTAGTAGTAGTAGTAGTAGTAGTAGTAGTAGTAGTAGTAGTAGTAGTAGTAGCAGAAGCAACAGCAGGAGCAGTGGTAGTAGTAGTGTTGGTAATAGTAGTGGTAGTAGCAGCAGCAGCAGCAGTAGTAGGAGAAGTAGTGGAAGCAGCAGCAGCAGCAGCAGCAGCAGTAGTAGTAGTAGTAGTAGTAGTAGTAGTAGCAGCAGCAGCAGCAGCAGCAGCAGCAGTAGTAGTAGTAGTAGTAGTAGTAGTAGTAGTAGTAGTAGTAGTAGTAGTAGTAGTAGTAGTAGTAACAGTTGTAGTAGTAGCAGTAGAAGTAGTAGTAGTAGTAGTAGTAGTAGTAGTAGCAGCAGCAGCAGCAGCAGCAGCAGCAGCAGCAGAAGTAGTAGTAGTAGTAGTAGTAGTAGTAGTAGTAGTAGTAGTAGTAGTAGTAGTAGTAGTAGTAGTGGAAGCAGCAGCAGCAGCAGCAGCAGCAGCAGCAGCAGTAGTAGTAGTAGAAAAGATGCGCAAGAGGATGGAGAGATAAAGTCATAATTTATCTTTATCGCCATACTGCGTTGACCACAAATTAATGAGGACACGCAGATATCCCGACTGTCCTTTCGTTTCTGCGGCTGCTAGGGTCATCCGACATAATTAGTTTTGGTCACATTAAACTTCTTTTCCATGACAACAAAAGGGCACCCTACCCTAATTTTTCTTGGCCTATATAAAAAAAAAATTACATCTTAAGTGGTTAATTTTCTACTGAGATTCAAGCCAACAAATTGTTCAAGTTTCTCAATATATAAAAATGGCGAAACTAAGAGAGTTTAAGTAAATTCCGGCCTCAAGTCAGAGCCTGCCCGCTATGGACCGAGGCCGTAACAGATCACTCAAACTGCCATCTTCATTATCATAATTAAAAAAAAAAATATTATGAGACATCCATAAACTTACTCTATAAATGTTTTAAATAAATCGCTCCAAAATAGAAAAAAGATGCACCTGATGCCAAATCTTTCCATATGTTTCTAGATTCTAGATCTAGACTAAGATATAGCTAAATATAGATCTAGATCTAGTTCGTCTGATTAAAACGCTCGAAGCAGTGACTATTGTGCCGTTTACTTACGACTACTAGTTTTAGATCTAGATCTAGAGATTTACAAAAAAAATATTCTTAATACAATAATCATTTAGCGAAGCCAATGTAATCAAGGCCTAGCATATACCGGGGACATCCCGAAGGGTCTGTCTGTGTATCTGTCCGTTACCTAATTTGTGGGAATAACTCTCTTGGTTTACCAAGCAAAGATTAATAAATTTAGTCTAGGGACTTAACGTTATAAAGGGAATGCGATTTCACAAGTTGTTATACTAACTAGCTGGAAGTGATGAGCTCCACTTTAAGTTGCTGTTAGCGTACCAAGCTATAGAGTCTACATTGATGCACAGTGGTCTGAAAGTTAAAGTAAAAATTAGGAAACACAATTTGCACATGTCAAAAAAAGTCTGCTATAAAATGATCTGGCTCTGCTGAGATATTGGAAATACTTTAGATTATTGTACAGACCTCACGACTTCCAACCAAGGGACACAATCCCAAATCTCATTCCTTATATTTACGTCTAGAGTCTGTGATATAAATTCCACTGGTGATACAGTCCGTATAGTGCGAATTTTCTTTACCAGAATCTTTGCCACATTACATCACTATGCATGAACCAAATGTTTTGAAAATTTCCTGTGATATACACGGGAAGTAACACGATCCAATGTATATACAGCAATACGGATTCAATATTTGCAATATTTCAAACAGAATAGTTAACTCGGTTTTCATTATGGTTTGTCTATAAAAACCATTAAGTTAAATCTCGCCTCATGGTGTCAAGGTCCTCGGTAGTTAGTCTAAATGTTTGATATAGGCCGCCCATAAGACGCTCCTAAACTTTTCTTGCTTATCAAACAAGTCCATGTTGGTGAGAACGGAACTTAAAATATGACGCCCCAATTCACTCTTTTCTGTGCTCGAACCCGCAAAAAATGTCCCTACGGGTATTAGATCGGACGTTCTAACCCCACAGCCACTGGAGTTCTTGCGTTAGTGTGCAAAACTTTATTGTAGTTTTGATTTGGATTAAAAAAAAAACAAAAAAAAAAAAAACATTTGGATAACATTGTTTTTACGTTACGTCAGTGTGCAGGAACTACTTTTCCTCTGCGCATTCATGTGAGAGATGAATGGGTGAAGCGTCTTCTGATAGTGTGCTGCTTTAGTAATTATTCGGATGAGTTATGTGCGGTACTCTATTATTATTACTGTGAAGATAAGTTATGCTATGGATGTACAGAGGCAGAGATAGGCAATGTATTACTTATGGGGGACGGGTTATTCAAAAAGTTTTTTTTAAAATGTGAATGCACACTGGCGTGACTTAATTTTCATTGACACAATATCCACTTCACATGAATTGTAATGAACTGAGACAGGTGCGTGCTCTGTCTCGTCTTCGTCCGTTTGGCAAGGGACATCTACTCCGGCCAATCACTTCCATTAAACCTTAAGCTAAACTTTCGACAAACAACGACTAGGGCCATTAACTAACATTAAAGCTTAAGCTAGACCTTGAACAGACCACTACTGGGGCCAATCACTTCCTTCAAATCTTAAGCTAGACTTTAGACATACCACGACTGGGACCAATCACTTCCATTAAAAATAACGCTAGAACTTGCAGATACAACGACTGGGGCCAATCACTTCGATTTAACCTTAAGCTAGACCTTGAACATACAACAATCTTTTCCATAAAACCTTAGAATAGACCTTGAACATACAACTATTGGGGCCAATCTTTTCCATAAAACCTTAAGTTAGACTTTTGATATACCACGACTGGGGGCAATCACTTACATTAAACATTAAGCTTAACCTTGGGCATACCACAACTTTAGGCTATACCTCGGACATACGTCGACTAGGGTCAATCACTTCCATTTAACTTTAAACTAGATCTTCGACATACAAAGACTGAGGCCAATTACTTCCATTTAACCTTAAGCTAGACCTTGGACATTCCAAGACTGGGGCCAGTCATTTCCATATAACCTTAGGCTAGACCTTGGACATACCACGACTTGGGCCAATCACTTCCATCAAACATAAAGCTACATTTTGGACAAACTACAACTGGAGCAAACAATAAACATTAAAGCTTAAGCTAGGCCTTGAACATTACACTTCTGGGGCCAATCGCTTCTTTCAAACTTTCAGCTAGACTTTGGACATACCACGAATGGGGCCAATCATTCGATTTCACCTCCAGCTAGACAGACATATTTCGATTTGGGCCAATCACTTCCATTAAACATTAGCTAAACATTGGAGAAACCAGGACTGGGGCAAATTTTTTCCATAAAACCTTAAGCTAGACCATGGACATACCACGACTGGGGCCAATCACTTCCATTTAACCTTAAGCTAGATCTTAGACATACCAAGACTGGGCAAATCTTTTCCATAAAACTTTAAGCTAGACCTTGGAAAAACTACAACTGGGTAAAAGCAATTAGATTAAAGCTTAAGCTAGACCTTGAACTTACCACTACTGGGGCCAAACACTTCTTTCAAACATTAAGCTAGACTTTGGACATACTACGACTAGGGCCAATCACTTAAATTTAACCTTCAGCTAGACCTTGGAGATACTATATTTGGGCCAATCACTTCCATTATACCTTAAGCTAAACATTGGACAAATCACGACTGGGGCTAATCTTTTCTATAAAAGTTTAAGCTAGATCTTAGATAAACCACGACTGGGGCCAGTCACTTCCATTAAAAATTAAGCTAGACCTTGAGCATACGAAGATTGGGGCCAATCACTTCCATATAACCTTAGGCTAGAACTTGGACATACCACGACTTGATCAATCTTTTCGATAAAACACTTTAGCTAGATCTTGGATATACCACGACTGGGGCCAATAAGTTCCATTAAACCTAAACCTAGACTTTGGACAAACTATAACTGAGTCATATCACTTACTTTAAAGCTTAAGCTAGACCTTGAACATACCACTACTGGGGCTACTTACTTTCTTCAAACTTTAAGCTAGACATTGGACATACCACGACTTGGGCCAATTAAGTTCATTACACTTTAAGCTAAACATTGGACAAACCACAACCGGGGCCAATCTTTTCCATAAAACCTTAAGTTAGACTTTCTATAACCCACAACTGGGGCCAATCATTTCCATTAAACCTGAAGATAAACCTTGGACAAACCACAACTGGGGCCAATAACTTCCATTAAAAATTAAGCAAGACCTTAGAAATACAACGACTTGGGCCATTTACTAATATTAAAGCTTAAGCTAGACCTTAAACATACCACTACTGGGGCCAATCACTTCCATCAAATCTTAAGCAATACTTTGGACATACCAAGAGTAGGACATATCATTTCCATTAAAAATTAAACTAGACATTAAAGATATCACAACTGAGGCGAATCACTTTAAATGAAACTTAAGCTTAAACTTCGAGAAACCGCGACTGGGGCCAATCACTTACATTAAAGCTTAAGCTATACCTTGAACATACACCTACTGGGGCCAATCATTTTCTACAAATTTTAAGTCAGACTTTGGACATACCACGACTATGACAGAATTGTTCCATTAAAAATTGAGCTAGACCTTGGAGTTACTACGACTGGGCCATATCACTTCGATTTAACCTTAAGCTAGACCTTGGACATACCACGAATGGGGCAAATGACTTCCATTAAACCTTAAGCTAGAACTTCAACATATCAAGACTTGGTCCAATCTTTTCCATAAAACGAAAAGCTTGACCTTGGATATACCATGACTAGGGCAAAAAAGTTACATTAGATCTGAAGCTTAACCTTGGGCATACCACAACTAGGGTCAATCACTTCCATTTAACCTTAAACTAGATCTTGGACATACCAAGACAGGGGCCAGTCACTTCCATTAAACATTAAGCTAGACCTTGGACAAACTACAACTCGGGCAAACAATAAACATTTAAGCTTAAGCTAGACCTTGAACATACCACTACTGGGGCCAATCACTTCTTTCAAACTTTAAGCTAGACTTAGGACATACCACAATTTGGGCCATTCACTTCGATTTACCATTTAGCTAGACTTTTGACATAGTACCACTCGGGCCAATCATTTCCATTTAACCTTAAGCTAAAACTTGGACAAATCACGACTGGGACCAGTCACTTACATCAAATATTAAGCTACACCTTGAACATACCACTACTGGGGACAATCAATTTCTTCAAATCTTAAGCTAGACTTTGGAAATACCACGACTTCGCCCAATCACTTCCATTTAAAATTAAGCTAGACCTTGGAGATACTTTGACTGGGGATAATCACTTCGATTTGACCTTAACCTAGACCTTAGACATACCAAGACTGGGGCTTATAACTTTCATTAAACCTTAAGCTAGAACTTGAACATACCACGACAAGGGTCAATCTTTTCCATAAAACCTTAAGCGAGACCTTCAATATTCTACCACTTGGGCCAATTACTTCCATTTAACTTTAAGCTACACCATGCACAGACCACGACTGGGGCCATTTACCTCCTTATAACCTTAAGCTGGACTTTGGACATACCACGACTTGCGCCAATCACTTCAATCAAACCTTAAGCTAGAACTTGGACATACTAGGATTGGAGCCAATAACTTCCATTAAACCTTAAGCTAGAACTTGGAAAAACTACAACTGGGGCCAATAACTTCCATTAAAAATTAAGCTAGAACTTGGACATATCAAAACTGGGACCAAACTTTTCCATAAATCCTTAAGCTAGTCCTTGGACAAATCACGACTGGGGCGAATCACTTACATTAAAGCTTAAGCTAGACCCTAAATATACCACTACTGGGGCCAATAGCTTCCTAGAAACCTTGTATTGGACTATGGACATACCAGGACTGGGGCCAATCACTTCAATGAAATTAAGCTAGACCTTGGAGATACTACGAATGGGGCCAAAAACTTTAATTTACTTTTAAGCTAGACCTTAGACGTACCACGACTTGGGCCAATCACTTGCATTAAAGATTAAGCTAGAACTTGGAGTAACCGCAACTGGTGTCAATCATCTCTGTTTAATTTTAAGCTAGATAGTGGATATACCAAGACTGGGGCCAATCATTTCCAATTAACTTTAAGCTAGACCTTGGACATACCATGACTAGGGTCAATCAGTTCTACTAAACCTTAAGCTAGACCTTGAACATAGCACTACTAGGGCAATTCACTTCCTGAAAACCTTAAGCTGGATTTTGGACATATCATCACCGGGGTCAATAACTTCCATGAAAAATTAAGCTAGACACTGGAGATACCAGGACTGGGGCCAATCATTTCCATTAAACTTTAAGCTAGACCTTGGACATACCACGACGTGGGCCGATTACTTCCTTCTTACCTTAAGCTAGACCTTACCAATACCATGACTGGGGCCAATCACTTACATTGATCCTAAAGCTAGACCTTGGATATACCACAACTGGGGCCAATCAGTCCCATTAAATCTTAAGCTAGACCTTGGGTATACCACAACTGTGGCCAAAGACTTCCATATAACCTTAAGCTGGACCTTGGACATACCGCGACAGGGTCAATCACTTCCATTAAACCTTAAGCTAGACTTTTGATATACAACAACTATGGCCAATCACTTACTTCAAAGGTTAAGCTAGACTTTGGACATAAAATTACTGGGCCAATAATTTCCATTACAAATTCAGCTAGACCTTGAAGATATCACGATTGGGGCCAGTCACCTCGATTTAAGCTTAAGCTAGAATTTTAACATACCACGACTGAGGCCAATCATTCCGTTGAACCTGAAGCTAGAACTTGGAAATATAACGACTTGGGCCGATCACTTCCATTAAACCTTAAGCTATAACTTCAATATACCACGACTTGGGCAATCTTTTCCATAAAATCTTAAGGTAAACCTTGAATAAACTACAAATGGGGCCAATCAGTTCCATTAACCTTTAAGCTAGAACTTGAACATACCATGACTGGGGCCACTCTTTTCCATAAAATTATCAGCTAGACCTTAGATATACCACCAATGGGACCAATCAGTTTCATTAAATTTTAAGCTAGACTTTGGGCATACCACAACTGGGGCCAATCAATTTCATTTAACCTTAAGCTAGAACTTAAACATACACGACTGGGGTCAAACTTTTCAATAAATAATTAGATAAGACGTTGGATATACCACTACTGGGGCCAATCAGTTACATAAAACTTTAAGCTAGACCTTGGACATACGTCGACTGAGGCCAATAAGTTCCATCAAAAATTAAGTTAGACCTTCGAGATACCATGACTGGAGCCAATCATTTAGATTTAATATTAAGCTAGACCTTGGACATACCACAACTGGGACCAATTACTTCTTTTTAACCCTAAACTTGATCTTAGACATACCAAGACTGCGGTAAATCATTTTAATTTAAATTCAAGCTACCCTTTGGATATACCAAGACTGAGGTCAATGACTTCCATATAACCTTAAGCTAGACCTTAGACATACCACGAATTTGGGCAAGCACTTCCTTTAAACTTTAAGCTAGACCTTGGACATACCACGACTGGGGCCAATCACTTCCTTCGAGTGTTAAGCTAGACTTAGGACATAAGACGACTCGGGCCAATCATTTCCATTAAAAATTGAGCTAGACCTTGGAGATACAACGACTGTGGCCAATCACTTCAACTTACCATTAGGCTAGAATTTGGACATACAACGACTGGGGACAATCACTTCCATTTAACCTTAAGCTATAACTACAACATATCACGACTGGTGCAATCTTTTCCATAAAACCTTAAGGGTAACCTTGGATATACCACGAATGGGACCAATCGGTTCCATTAAACTTTAACGTTGAACTTGAACATACCACGACTGGGGCCAATGTTTTCCATAAGACTATCAGCTAGACCTTAGATACAAAACGACTGGGGCCAAAAAGTTCGATTAAACCTTAAACTATACCTTTGGTTTTTCCACAACTGGAACTAATCACTTCCATTTAACCTTAAGCTTTACCTTGCGCAGACCATGACTTGGGCCATTCCATATAACCTTAAGCTGGATTTTGGACATACCGGGACTGGGGCCAATGCCTTCCATCAAACCTTAAGCCAGATTTTGAACATACAACCACTGGGGCCAATAACTTCCATTAAAAATTTAGCTAAACCTTGGAGATAACACGACTGGGGCAAATCACTTCCATTTGACCTTAAGCTAGACTTTGGACATACCACTACTGGGGCAATCACTTCCTTTAAACCTTAAGTTAGAACTTGGACATACTACGAATGGGGCCAATCTTTTCGATAAAACCTTAAGCTAGACCTTGGATATACTACGACTGGGGTCAATCAGTTCTATTAAACCTTAAGCTAGATCTTGAACATACTATTACTGGGGCTAATTACTTCCTTCAAACGTTAAGCTAGACTTTGGAGATAAGACGACTGGGGCCAATCATTTCCCATTCAAAATTAAGCTAGACCTTGGAGATATCACGACTGGGGCTAATCACTTCGATTTAAACTTAAGCTAGAATTTGGACATACCACAACTGAGGCCAATCATTCCGTTCAACCTGAAGCTAGAACTTGGACATATAACGACTTGGGCCAATCACTTCTATTAAAACCTTAAGCTAGAACTTGGACATACCACGACTGGGGCCAATGTTTTTCATAAATCCTTTATCTGCACCGTGGATATACCACGACTGAGGCCAAACAGTTCTATTAAACCTTAACCTAGACACGACTGGAGCCAATTACTTACATAAAAGCTCAAGCTACACCCTTAACACACTATTTTTGGGGCCAATCACTTCCTACAAACTTTAAACTAGACTTTAGACATACCATGAATGGGTTCAGTCAGTTCCATAAAACCTTAACCTAGACCTTGGGCATGCCACAACTGGGGCCAATCACTTCCTTTTTACCTTAAGCTAGACCTTGTGTAAACACCAACTGGGACCAATCACTTCCATTTAACCTTAAGCTGGAACTTAGGCATGCCACAACTGGGGCCAATAACTTTTATTAAACTTTAAGCTATACTCTGCACAGACCATGAATGGGACCATTCATTTCCATATAACCTTAAGCTGGACCTTTGACATACCGCACTTGGGGTCAATCACTTCCTTTTAACCTTAACCTATACCATACACAGCCAGGACTTGTGCAATTTACTTCAATATAACCTTGATCTGGACCTTGGACATACCAAGACTGGGGCCAATCACTTCCATCAAACCTTAAGCTAGACCTTGGACATTCTACGACTTAGGCCAATGACTTAGATTTATCCTTAAACTACACCTAGACTTACCACGACAGGGGCCAATCACTTCCATTTAACATTAAGTTAAATCTTGAACAAATCACGACAAGGGCCAAACACTTACATTAAAGCTTAAGCTAGACCTTGAATATACCACTACTTGGGGCAATCACTCATTTAAATTTTAAGCTAGACCTTGGACATACCAAGACTGGGGTCAATCACTTCCATATAACCTTAAGCTACACCTTGGACATACAAAGACTTGGGCCAATAACTTCCTTTAAACCTTTAGCTAGACTTTGGACATACCATATCTGGGGCCAATCAGTTCCATGAAACCTTAAGCTAGACCTCGGGCATGTCACAACTGGGGCCAAAAACTTCTATTTAACCTTAAGCTATTCGCTGCACAGACCATGAATGGGGCCATTCACTTCCAAATAACCTTAAGCTGGACCTTGGACATATCGCAACTGGGGTCAATCACTTCCCTTGAACCGCAAGTTATACATTGCACAGACCAGGACTGGGGCCATTTACTTCAATATAACCTTGTGCTAGATCTTGGACATACCAAGACTGGGGACAATCACTTTCATAAAACCATAAGCTAGACCTTGGACATATCACGACTTGGGCCAATGACTTAGATTAACCTTAAGGTAGATCTTCAACTAATCACGACTTGGCCAATCACTTCCATTTACCATTAATCTTAATCTTGAACAAATCACAACAAGGGCCAAACACGTACATTAAAGCTTACGCTAGACCTTAAACATACCACTACTTAGGCCAATCACTCCCTTTAACTCTTAAGCTAGACCTTGGACACATCAAGTGTGGGGTCAATCACTTCCATAAAACCTTCAGCTATACCTTGGACATACAACGACATGGGCCAATCACTTCCTTTGAACCTGAAGCTAGACTTTGGACATACCACAACTGAGGCAAATCAGTTCCATTAAACCTTAAGCTAGATTTTGGACATACCACGACTGGGGAGAGTCACATTCATTAAAAACTAAGCTAGACTTTAGAGATACGACTACTGGGGTCAAGCACTTTAAATTAACCTAAAGCTAGACCTTGGACATACCGCGACTGGGGCCTGTCACTTCCATTACACCTTATGCTAGACCTTAGTTAACCACGACTGAGGCCAATCATTTTTATTAAACCGTAAGCTAGACCTTGATTATACCACTACTGGGACCAATCACTTCCTTCAAAAATTAACCTAAAGCTACACGTAAGACATACCACGACTTGGGCCAATCACTTCCATTAAACATTATATTAAGCTAAACCTAGGACAAATTACGACACAGGCGAAACACTTAGATTTAACTTTAAGCTATATCTTCGACATATCACGACTGGGGCCAAAAACTTCCATGAAGCAATAAGCTAAACCTTGAACAAATCATGACAAAGGCAAAACACTTACATTAAAGCTTAAGCTAGACCTTGATTAAACACCTACTAGGGCCAATCACTTCCTTCAACTCGTAAGCTAGACCTTGGAGATACCAAGACTGGGGCCAAACAATTCTATTTAACCTTAAGCTTCACCTTGGACATACCAAGACTGGTACCAATCACTTCCATTAAACCTTAAGCTAGAACATGGATATACCACTACTGGGGCCAATATTTTCCATAAATCCTTAAGCTAGACCTTGGTTATACAACGACTCGGGGCAATCACTTCCTACAAACCTTGAGCTAGACTTTGGACATATCAGTACTGGGCTAATCACTTCCTTTAAACCTTAACCCTCTACTGCCTAAACAAAGAAATATCTTACAAAAAATTATTTCACAATGGAAACACTGTACAAACAGACTACAGAAAGCAATAATGTTTTTGATTTTGTGAAAAATTGTAATTATCTATGATTTTTTAAATGTAGCAAATTTGATTCAACAGGCACAAAAATTTTGACAAAATACTGTATCAAATTTGATACTTTAGGAACAGGAAGTTTTTTTTTTTAAACTTAAGTTGTTGCAATCATAACACAACAAATTTCATTCCAAGCTTCATATAACATCTCAAATTGCAACGTAATGTCTCATTCAGGCCTTATGGTATGCAAAGAAACAGTTTCTGTCTTTGTTGACGCACAGAGAAACGTCACACTTCATGCACTTCATGTGAGCATGTGCGTTGCAGTTTTGGCAGCGGTCTCTTTTGACGGCCCAATCAGGAAGGTGGTCTATCCCATCTTTTCTGACGTCATCCACGGGGCTTTTCCTTTTACATACTTTCCTTGCAGGAGGTCCTAGGAGTGGGGAACTGGAGGGCCGGCCCACCGGACGCTTTGTTTCGATGAGAGCGGTAGCCACCCTTGCTTGAAATACGCTGAGTTTTACATGCTTCACGTTTAGAAGGACGCAGTGCCTTCTGTACCACAGCCAGCTGGTTACAAGTGCCATGGTTACAGTGTGGTAGAACACTTTGAGATACCAGCGTTTGGTTCTGACGCGGTACTTGTATAGAGCTGACAAAGAGTCTAACAGGTCGATTCCCCCCATGAATTTGTTGTACTCAACGATGGCATCAGGACATGGCACTTCGACAGTTTTCCTCTCTTTCTTATCCCATCTCTTTACCATTTTACGAGGCTCAACACCTTTGTATGTTGATACAATGTTCACGGCACGATTATCATACCAACGAAGAGCGAAGACGTTTGAATTCAACTCCACTTTGGAATCACATGAGCCCCTACCCTCCTTCTTTAACTGCTTTTCACTCTTTAGATCAAGTCCTTTGAGTCTGTTGGGCCTGACTGTGCCGATGAACTGAATCTGTCTTTTGCTGGAGGCGCTCAACAAGTGGCAGACTGGTGAAAAAATTGTCTGCAAATATCAGATAGTTTTTACCAGATGGAAGCCCAGATGTCATCCGAATGACTACATCTCCTCCTACTCCAATGGAGTCTGTTCCTTTTTCAGTGATAGAGCCTTGATAGACCTCGAAGTCATAGAGCATGCCAGATGCACCTGCTCTTCCCCATAGTTTTATACCCCAGGGATGAGGTTTTCCCCGAATATATTGTTTGAGGACACTCCTACCCTTAAAAGGAACCATTATTTCGTCCACACTGTGGTGCTTTTCGGGTGGAATCTTGGCCATCGACTGTTTGAGACCATTTAGCCAAGGGCGCAGCTTCCACATTCGGTCTTTGTTCCTGTCAGCCTCGGTGATGTCGCCATTTTTCACAAAATGTAAGTTTGATGCCAAAGCTTCAAACCTATCCCGTGCCATCACATCAGCCACATGTGGGTACCGTGTGTCAGACTCCCAGAAGGCGCGCACGTACGATGCTTGCAGGAGGCCCCTACGGAGATAGATCCCTATGAAAGCTTCTATTTCCTTTTTTCCAGTCTTCAGCTCCTTTCCGTTTTTTTCCAGGGCATAATCGTTTGTATTCTTCTGTATATTCTCTATCATGTCATCTGTCACAAGTTCTTTGAAAAATTGATAAGGGGTTTTCAGCATACCATCATCAGGAGCTGTTTCTAACTGTCCTTTGAAATTAAAATCTGGAGGGTTGAAAGGCATGTCCACCCACGTTGGTTTATTGAGCAGCTCTGCTAGGGCCCGATCTTCGTCTTCATCAATAGCTTGCAACCGTGCCCTGTACTCCGCTAAAGTTAGACCATCTACTTCATCCCAGTCATCATCACTGTCAGGGAGAAAAGATGACTTAGAGGCTTTCTTTTTCCCTCTTTTCTCCTTTTTTCCTTGTTTTCCCTTTTTAGCGTTCTTTTCTACTTCGTCATCACTTGATTCTGAGGCTGAGGGTATGTAGTCACTTTCCGAGTCTGAAATTTCATAGTCACTGGCACCTGCTTCGAAGTTGTCAAAAATACTCTGGCTCATTCTGAACAAGAAAAAAAAAACCGCGATCCTGATTTTTAAAAATCAGATTTCATGCTAAAATAAATCACATGTTAAAAACATATATTTTTTTCGAAAAGATTTTACAACCTACATTATTATAATCAGTATAGTTGAATAATAACACGTGGTTATTTTGAAAGTTGCAATAGTCAATATCAGTTTATTTTAATAGAAATTACAGACATTAGAGCTGAGCTGCCGACTGTAGCAAATTTGCTACAAAATGAAACAGTGCTTTCCTAGTGTATCAAATTTGCACATCTCTATTTCAAAAAATTTCTGAACATATATAATGCGCAATATAAACAAAATAAGTATTGAAATGTAAAATATGTTCTATTTACACAATAAATACAAATGTTCAGTTCTGTAACACACTTACTTGTCTTGATTTATGAAGATTGAAAGTTCGTCTATTTTATGATGCATGGACTCCACAGGAGGCAGCCATTAGAAGGAACAGGAAGTTAACCTGAACTCTTCAAAACGAAGTCAAACAAATAGAAGGGACATACAAAAATCTAAACTCCTTAAGTAACACGTGAATGAATGAAATCATTGTTGCATACACACAGTAGGTGAGCTGAGTTGATGTGTATCAAATTTGCTACAAATGGCAGTTAATCTTGACTTTGCACATACAAGGACTGGGGCCAATCACGTCCATGAAAAATTAAAGTAAACCTTGGATATACCACGACTGGGGTCAATTACTTCGATTTTAAGTTAAGCTAGACCTTAGACATACCACGACTTGGGCCAATCACTTCCATTATAACTTTAAGCTAGAACTTGAACATAAAAAGACTGGGGCCAATCACTTCCATAAAACCTTAAGCTAGACTTTCGACATACCACGACTGGGGCCAATCACTTTAAATTAACCTTAATCTAGACTTTAGACAAACAACGACTGGGGCGAATCATTTCCATTGAAAATTAAGCTAGATCTTGCCCATACCACGACTAAAGCCTATCGATTCCAGTAAATCTTAAGCTAGAACTTAAACATACCATGACTGGGGCCAATCATTTCCATAAAACCTTAAGCTAGACCTTATATTACCATGACTGGGGCAAATCAGTTTGATTAAAACTTCAGCTAGGCCTTGGGCATACCACACTTTGTTAAATCACTTCCATTCAACCTTAAGATATACCTTGGACAAACTACGATTGGGGCCATTTACTTCCATATAACCTTAAGACGGACTTTGGACAAACCGCGACTGGGGCCAATCACTACCACTTAACCTTAAGCTAGATTTTGAATTTTCCACGATTGGAGCCAATCACTTCCATATAATCTTAAGCTAGACCTTTGATATACCACGACTGGGGCAAATCACTTCCAATAAACCTAAAGCTACACCTTGGGCATGCCACAACGTGGGCCAATCATTTCCATTCAACCTTAAGCTATACCTTGGACAAACCACGATTGGGACCATTTACTTCCACATAACCTTAAGACGGATCTTAGACATACCGCGACTGGGGCCAATATGTTCCTTCAAACCTTAGGCTAGAATTTGGACATACCACAACGTGGGCTAATAACCTTCATTGGACCTTAAGCTATACTTTGGACATATAAGGACTTCGGCCAATCACTACCATTTAACCTTAAGCTGTACCTTGGACATACCACGACTGGGTAGAAATTTTTCCATAAATCCTTAAGCTAGACCTTGGATATACCACGCCTGGGGCAAATCAGTTCCAATAAAACTTAAGCTAGACTTTTGAAAAATCATGAATAGACCAATCACTTCCATTAAACCTTCAGCTAGAAATCGGACATACGAAGAGGGCTAATCTTTTCGATAAAACCTTAAGCTAGACCTTGGAAATACAACGACTGGGGCAAATAACTTCAATTTAACCTTAAGCTAGACCTTGGACATACTGTGACTGGCGCCAATCATTTCCATTAAACGTTAAGCTAAAACTTAATCATACCAAAACTGGGGCCAATCACTTCATTCGAAACTAAACCTTGGACATAACACGAATAGGGCTAATCAGTTCCATTAAACCTTAAGCTAGAACTTGGACAAACCACGAATAGGGCCAATCACTTCTTTCAAACCTTAAGCTAGACTTTCGACGTACCACGACTGGGGCCATTTACTTCCATCAAAAATTAAGCTAGACCTTGGAGATACCACGACTGAGGCCATTCACTTCCATATAACCTTAAGCTGGACCTTGGACATACCGCAACTGGGGCCAATCACTTCCATTTAATCTTTAGCTAGATTTTCGAGATACCAAGATTGGGACAATCATTTAATTGTAACTTTAAGCTAGACCTTGGACAAAGACTGGGGCCCATGATTTCCATATAACCTTAAGCTAGACCTTGGACATACCACGACTTGGGCCATAACTTCCTTCAAACTTTAAGATAGACTTTGGACATACCAAGATTGGGGCCAATATTTTCCATCAAAAATTAAGCTAGACCTTGGAGATACCACGACTTGAGCTAATCACTTCAATTTAACCTTAAGCTGGACTTTGGACAAACAACGACTGGGGCCAATCACTTCTGTTAAACCTTAAGCTAAAACTTGAACATACCATGACTGGGGCCGATCGCTTTCAATTAAACATAAAGCTAAACCTTGGACAAACTACGAATGTGCGCAATGTTTTCGATAAAACCTTAAACTACACCTTGGATATACCACGACTGGGGCCAATCTGTTCCATTAAACGTCCTTCAAAAGTTAAGGTAGACTTTGGACATAAGACGACTTGGGCCAATTATTTCCATTAAAAATTAAGCTAGACCTTAGAGATACCATGACTGGGACCAATCACTTCGATTAAACCTTAAGCTACAATTTGGACATACCAGGTCTGTTGCCAATCTTTTCCATAAAACCATAAGCTAGACCTTTGATATACCACAACTGGGGCCAATTAGCTCCATTAAACCTTAAGCTAGAACTTGAACATACCACGACTTGGGCCAATGTTTTTCATAAAACTATAAGCTAGACCTTGGATATACCACGACTGGGGCCAATCAGTTCCATTAAATTTCAAGCTAGAACTTGGACATACCGCATCTTCGGCCAATCACATCCATTTAACCTTAAGCTATACCCTGTACAGACCGTGACTGGGGCCATTCACTTCCATATAACCTTAAGCTGGGCCTTGGAAATATCGCAAATGGAGCCAATCATAACATTTAATCTTAAGCTAGACCTTGGACATAACAAGATTGTGACCAATCACTTACATTTACCCTTAAGCTAGACCGTGGATATACCACCACTGGGGCCAATCACGTCCATTTAACCTTAAGATAGACTATGGACATACCACCACTGGGCCCAATCAATTCCATTAAAGCTTAACCTAGAACTTGAACATACCACGACTGGGGCCAATCTTTGCCATAAAACTGTAATCTAGACCTTGGATATACCACGACTGGGGCCAATCACTTGCATAAAAACCTTCAGCTCGTACTTGGACATACCACGACTGGGGCCAATCCTTTCCATAAATCCTGAAGCTAGACCTTGGATATCCCACGACTGGGGCCAATCAGTGCCATTAAATCTTAAGCTAGGCCTTGGATAAACCACGACTGAGACCAATCACTTCCTTCACACCTTAATCTTAACTTTGGATATACCACGACTGGGACCAATAACTTCCATCAAAAATTTAACTAGACATTGGAGATACCACAACTGCGGCCAATCACTTCCTTTAAACCTGATGCTAGACTTTGGACATACAACGACTGGGGCCAATGACTGCCTTAAGCTAAAATGTGAACATACCACGACTGGGGCCAATCTTTTCCATGAAACCTTAAGCTAGTTCTTGGACATATCACGATTGGGGCCATTCACTTTGATAGAAGCTTAAGCTGGACCTTGGACATACTGCGACTGGGGCTAATCACTTCCATTTAACCTTAAGCTAGATCTTGGACATACCACTACAGGGGCCAATCACTTCCTTCAAAAGTTAAGATAGAATTTGGACATAAGACGACTTGGATATACCACGGCTGGGGCCAATCACTTCGGTTAAACCTCAAGCTAGAATTTGGACATACCACAACTGGGGCAAATCTTTACAATAAAACCATCAGCTAGAACTTTGATATACCACGACTGGGGCCAATCAGTTCCATTAAAACTTAAGTTAGAATTTGGCTAAACCAAAACAAGGGCCAATCTGTTCCATTTAACCTTAAGCTAGATCTTGGACAAACCACGACAAGGGCCATTACTTACAATAAAGCCTAAGCTAGACCTTGAAAATACCATGACTGGGGCCAATCTTTTCCATAAAACCATAATATACCATGGATATACCACGACTAGGGCGAATCAGATCCATTAAACCTTAAGCTAGAAGTTGGAAATACCGCAACTTTGGCAAATCACTTCTACGTAACCTTAAGCTATACCCTGTACAGACAATGACTGCGGCCATTCACTTCAAAATAACCTTAAGCTGGACCTTGGACATACCGCGAAAGGGGCCAATCACTTCGATTTAATCTTAAGCTAGACCTTTTACATACCAAGAGTGGGGCCACTCACTTCCATATTACCTTAAATTAAACCTGGGACATACAACGACTTGCGTCAATCACTTCCATTAAACTTATAACTAGATTTTGAACATAAAACGACTGGGGCCAATCGTTTCCATATAACTTTAGACTAGACCTTTGATATACCACGACTTGGGCCAATAACTTCCATTTAAACTTAAGCTAGACCTTGGCCATATCACTACTGGGGCCAATCTTTTCCATAAATCCTTAAGCTAGACATTGGAGATACACGACTGGGGCCAATCAGTTTCATGAAAACTTAAGCTCGATCTTGAACATACCACTACTTGTGCCAATCACTTCCTTCAAACCTTCAGCTAGACTTTGGACATATAGGGACTGGGGCCAAACACTTCCATAAAAAATTAAGCTAGACCTTGGAGATACCACGAGTGGGGCCAATCACTTCCATTAAACCTTATGCTAGACCTTGGACAGACCACGACTGGGGCGAATCACTTCCTTGAAACCTTAAGGTAGATTTTGGACATAACACGACTGGGGCCAATCAGTTCCATTAAACCTTAAGCTAAAATTTGGACATATCACAACTGGGGCCAATCACTTTCATTTGACCTCAAGCTATACCTTGCACAGACCACAACTGGGGCCATTCACTTCCATATAATCTTAAGCTGGCCCTTGGACATACCGCGACTGGCGTCATTGACTTCCATTTAACCTTAAGTTAGACCTTGGGCATACCAAGACTAGAGCCAATCAATTCCATTAAACCATAAGCTAGACCTTGAACATTCCACAACTGGGGCCAACCTTTTAAATAAATCCTTAAGCTAGACCTTGGACATACCGCGACTGGCGTCATTCACTTCCATTTAACCTTAAGTTAGACCTTGGGCATACCACAACGTTGGTCAATAACTTTCGTATAACCTTAAGCTGGACCTTGGATATACCGCGACTGGGACCAATCACTTCTATTTAACCTAAAGCTAGAACCCGGATATACCACCAATGGGGCCAAACTTTGCATCAAACCTTAAGCTAGACATTGGATATACCACGACTGGAGCCAATCCGTTCTATTAAACCTTAAGCTAGACCTTGGACAGACCACTACTGTGGCCAATCACTTCCTTCAAACCTTAAGTTAGACTTTGGACATACCACGAGCCAATCACGAAATTTATAACCATAATGCAAAAATGAAAACCACGTCAAGAATTTAAAAAGAAATTTATAACCATAAAGAGAGACAAAAGAAGGCCTTCAACTGCAGTAGTACCCAGCTTTGTCTAACTTGGCAATTTTTTTCTTAAACCACACTTTAGAGAACCTTTCACTTGCCTATCCAATTAGGTGATTAAACGAAAATAAAAGTAAACAATAATCTAGACCTCAAGCTTTCAAAGTTTTCTATAAAGGAGGATTTCATGGAAAACTGCTGTGCAAGGACTGCCACAAATAAAATTTCTTGGATGCTAAAACAAAGCTGGAAAAACTGATGTATGTAAATTGAGACCACAAAACAAATTTTAGAAACTCTCTAACCAATATTTCTATGTCATTGCATCCATCTACATCGATTTTCACCGGAAGTGATTAAAAAGATGTACCTTTTTTAATGGATAAAACGCTATCGTAGATCTTAAAAAGCACCGATCAAATATTGATATTTATATGCTTTTATTCAGTCAAGATGAATAAGTAAAACAATTTTATTATTTTATGAAATGCTGTGAACCAACAAGATTACGGGGATACAATCTTTGCGAGAGATAGGGAAAAAATCTAGATCTAGAACTAATAATTTTGTTTATTTAGCGACTAAGAGGGTATGGAATTCTTATACGAATTTTGCGATAACCAAAAATTATTTTTTTTGTGTGTTTCTTACAACCGCATAGATCTACATTACTTGCATGCAATATATATATATATATATATATATATATATATATATATATATATTTATGTATAGCCATCTAGGATCTATATGCTCGATATAGGTAGACAATTGACTTAAAAACAGCAGTCACAAGTTTTTAAAGATTACTTAGTATGTTAAATGACAAAAATATAGATCTACAAGGATTTGCACAAAAATTCAAATATGAATCTCCTCAAAAACAGGATACAACTAAACGTGGACGTCACATTAAAAGTAGACATGTAAAGCCTTTCAGGAAAGCAAATACAACCAAAACAAAACTAAAAAAAATTATCTCGAATCCAACGATTATGAATCCTGCACAAACATAGTTAGGGTAAGCAGAACACTGGTCCCTCATTGCCCTTCTCAGCACTTACCTGGCTTTTGTTTTTAATCTCTGACTGTTCCATCTCAGCCAGACTATGAATGAAGCCTTCTCTGAGCCCTGGATTACCTGCCAGTCGCTGGGACAAGGACTGGAGGCGTCTTGCCGAAATGGACTTGTCCAGTAACTTACCATTTTGCTCCGATTTGCAAGGTAACCGGACACAGTATCTTTATTTTTTCTCGGATATCGTTTCCTTAAATATTGAACTTGCCTTGTCTTTACTTGCTAAGTTTTCAGTTTTGATTCCAGTAGTATCTAGTTCCTTTACACACTCCTTACTAAGCTATCTGGAATCTTTTCATGACACAACAACTATAGTTCATTGGACTTTGACTCACCTCTATACCTAGCATTCAAAGCTGCCCTTTGTGCTACGAAAGAGTTTGCTCGGGTTAGATCCGTATTACTAACCTCAATAGTAATCCAAACCTATAAGAATGCCTACCAGGACAACTTTACTTATCTCTACATTTACTGTAAAATCAACATTGAACGCTGTCAAGATCTTTCTTGGGACTGGAGTATGAAAGATATCGATAAAAATTGTGTGATCTCTGCAAGTTGAACATTAACACTGCCCAAGACAAGAGAAAATATACTTCTAGTTCTAGGTCGTGATTGTGAATTGCCAAACCTAGACAAAGAAAATGTTTCTGGACTCATTTTTTTTTATATAATTCAACCTTTGCGCTTTATTTGAAATCATGATTGACCAACCACTACCATCATCAAAGTTCACATTTGCCTTAACAGTTTTACTGTCTGGTGACTTCACATTATTTGACATTTGCATTACTGTTGTTTTATTGCTGATCATTAAATAAGCATAATGAGCCCCTTTTGAAGTCGAAAGCTGTTCACCTTTAATAGGATTGATGAACCCGATCTCTTATGCTAATGATTCTTTTTTCTCTCACAAATGAAGTATGGAATCTTTCTCAACCCAGGCAATCAACTTTGGAAGAGCGCAACGTCTACTTAAACATCGGAAAAACTAGACTCTAATTTTTTACCTTTTTTCAAGAAATAAATCAGCATTTAGCTTAGTGATAGAGAAACAATGATTACCATTTTTAGCAATAAGTTTTCTTTTTACACTGTCGCATGTTGTGACCATTTGGACATGAATATAAGGCAGCGTCTGAAGGCTTAGTCTGTGCTTGTGTCTAACGACCTTTAGTTGGCGCTCTAAGTCTTTAAAAGAGAACTCAAGGATAGAGTTTCAGTAGCTTTCCTTGCCTTCACCCATCCTCGCCTGCTCGCCCCATGTGAATTTCCTCAGCAATTCGACTTACCTCGAGCAAAGTCAGTATGACACGATATGCGTCACCTGATACATCAAGCGTTTCAAGACAGGGTGTGTTGGGTTGTAGGCAGTCGAGCAAAGTCAGTGTGACACAATATGTGTCACCTGATACATCAAGCGTTTCAAGACAGGGTGTGTTGGGTTGTAGGCAGTCGAGCAAAGTCAGTGTGACACAATATGCGTCACCTGATACATCAAGCGTTTCAAGACAGGGTGTGTTGGGTTGTAGGCAGTCGAGCAAAGTCAGTATGACGCAATATGTTTTACCTGATACATCAAGCGTTTTTAAGACAGGGTCTGTTGGGTTGTAGGCAGTCGAGCAAAGTCAGTATGACACAATATGTGTCACCTGATACATCAAGCGTTTTTAAGACAGGGTCTGTTGGGTTGTAGGCAGTCGAGCAAAGTCAGTATGACACAATATGTGTCACCTGATACATCAAGCGTTTTTAAGACAGGGTCTGTTGGGTTGTAGGCAGTCGAGCAAAATCAGTATGACACAATATGTGTCACCTGATACCCCAAGCGTTTCAAGACAGCGTATGTTGGAATGTAGGCAGTCGGGCAAACTCTACAGACGAGTACACTTCCCACAGTCCACCTGTAGAGTTAGAAGCTTTTGAATAGGAGCAAAAATAATAATTTCTTCTCTACCGTATCTTTACATCACTGTTTCTTTAGTAATAATATTGTCATATGTCACGGCCAGGCCTATGATTGTAGGAAGTGCTTCACCAGTCGGAAATGAATACAAGTAGGTAAACTTTGTGACTGTGGATAGGTCACTGCCATCAACAACTGCAACAAGTTTATCAAAGAATGATTGAAATTCTAAATAAATGCCAATCAACCTGGGTTATTCCAGCTTGGGTAACCTAGCATGAGGACGAATGTTGGGAGTTTGAACTTCGTTCAAGAATTTTCTTTTCTATTTAGACGTTTTTGTAGAGCGATCCCTCCTATAGTAATAATTTCCTTTTGTTTTTGGCTATAATCAAAAAAGCTGTTCTATAACATTGCCTATAATCAAAAAATTGTTCAATAACATCTTCTAAGTAATTGTTCTGTTTCACATTCAATCTGACACTCTATGTTGTCCAATTTGGCCAAACGTCCATCAATCTCTGAGATTGAAATCTTAATTTCATATTCAGTTGCATTTTTTTCCTTCGTAACAACTCTTATACTGCTTTACAGGTGCTTGTTAGCCATCCATTTGAGGTAGACCTTGATTTCATAAAACTATTTATAGTGAATATCTACCTAGAATCTTTTGTAGAATAATAGAACCGGCCTATGACCAAACATTACCAATAAATATTAGGCACTTGAGATGATTGAGACTAATACATGAGTCTCCCGATGATTGAGACTAATACTTGAGTCTCCCGATGATTGAGACTAATACATGAGTCTCCCGATGATTGAGACTAATGCATGAGTCTCCCGATGATTGAGACTAAAACTTGAGTGTGATACTGATGGAGACTAATACTTGAGTGTGATACTGATGGAGACTAATACTTGAGTGTGATACTGATGGAGACTAATACTTGAGTGTGATACTGATGGAAACTAATACTTGAGTCTGATACTGATGGAAACTAATACTTGAGTCTGATACTGATGGAGACTAATACTTGAGTCTGATACTGATGGAAACTAATACTTGAGTCTGATACTGATGGAGACTAATACTTGAGTCTGATACTGATGGAGACTAATACTTGAGTCTGATACTGATGGAAACTAATACTTGAGTCTGATACTGATGGAGACTAATACTTGAGTCTGATACTGATGGAAACTAATACTTGAGTCTGATACTGATGGAGACTAATACTTGAGTCTGATACTGATGGAGACTAATACTTGAGTCTGATACTGATGGAGACTAATACTTGAGTCTGATACTGATGGAGACTAATACTTGAGTCTGATACTGATGGAAACTAATACTTGAGTCTGATACTGATGGAAACTAATACTTGAGTCTGGTACTGATGGAGACTAATACTTGAGTCTGATACTGATGGAAACTAATACTTGAGTCTGATACTGATGGAAACTAATACTTGAGTCTGGTACTGATGGAGACTAATACTTGAGTCTGATACTGATGGAGACTAATACTTGAGTCTGATACTGATGGAAACTAATACTTGAGTCTGATACTGATGGAAACTAATACTTGAGTCTGATACTGATGGAGACTAATACTTGAGTCTGGTACTGATGGAGACTAATACTTGAGTCTGATACTGATGGAGACTAATACTTGAGTCTGATACTGATGGAGACTAATACTTGAGTCTGATACTGATGGAGACTAATACTTGAGTCTGATACTGATTGAGACTAACACTTGAGTCTGATACTGATTGAGACTAATACTTGAGTCTGATACTGATGGAGACTAACACTTGAGTCTGATACTGATGGAGACTAACACTTGAGTCTGATACTGATGGAGACTAATACTTGAGTCTGATACTGATGGAGACTAACACTTGAGTCTGATACTGATGGAGACTAACACTTGAGTCTGGTACTGATGGAGACTAATACTTGAGTCTGATACTGATGGAGACTAATACTTGAGTCTGATACTGATGGAGACTAATACTTGAGTCTGATACTGATTGAGACTAACACTTGAGTCTGATACTGATTGAGACTAATACTTGAGTCTGATACGGATTGAGACTAACACTTGAGTCTGATACTGATGGAGACTAACACTTGAGTCTGATACTGATTGAGACTAAAACTTGAGTGTGATACTGATGGAGACTAACACTTGAGTCTGATACTGATGGAGACTAATACTTGAGTGTGATACTGATGGAGACTAATACTTGAGTCTAATACTGATGGAGACTAATACTTGAGTGTGATACTGATTGAGACTAATACTTGAGTCTGATACTGATTGAGACTAATACTTGAGTGTGATACTGATGGAGACTAATACTTGAGTCTGATACTGATGGAGACTAATACTTGAGTGTGATACTGATTGAGACTAATACTTGAGTCTGATACTGATTGAGACTAATACTTGCGTCTGATACTGATGGAGACTAATACTTGAGTCTGATACTGATTGAGACTAATACTTGAGTCTGGTAATGATGGAGACTAATACTTGAGTCTGATACTGATGGAGACTAATACTTGAGTCTGATACTGATGGAGACTAATACTTGAGTCTGATACTGATGGAAACTAATACTTGAGTCTGATACTGATGGAAACTAATACTTGAGTCTGATACTGATTGAGACTAATACTTGAGTCTGATACTGATTGAGACTAATACTTGAGTCTGATACTGATTGAGACTAATACTTGAGTCTGATACTGATGGAGACTAATACTTGAGTCTGATACTGATGGAAACTAATACTTGAGTCTGATACTGATTGAGACTAATACTTGAGTCTGATACTGATTGAGACTAATACTTGAGTCTGTTACTGATTGAGACTAATACTTGAGTCTGGTACTGATGGAGATTAATACTTGAGTGTGATACTGATGGAGACTAATACTTGAGTCTCCCATCGATTGAGACTAATACTTGAGTGTCCCGATGATTGAGGCCAATACTTAAATCTTCCGATGATTGAGACTAATACTTGAGTCTCTCCATGATTGAAATAAATTCTTAAATTTCCTGAGGATTGAGAATAATACTTGAGTCTGATACTGATGAAGACTAACACTTGAGTCTCCCGATGATTGAAATTTGCCGATGGGTAAACCCAGCACTTAAAGTTTACCATGATTTGGACTAGCACTCACGTCTCCAGTTTTTGCCAGAAGATTATTACATGAGATCCAGGTTCATGTTTCAATCCACAGCGGTGTCCTAGTTCATTTAGTACTATCTATTATGTAGTTAGATTTTTTTAAAGATATCAATCCACGAATGTACTGTGTTTTGGCGCCTCAAGATATCGTTTAGTAGAACAAGCACAACAGTTGGTGAAAGTATCTCTCCTTTTCTCTAGTGACGTAAATTACGAAAGAATTTCAGCTTGGAAGCTTCATCGTTTTGAGGCAGGGAAAACAAAGATTTGTATCCAACCAACATTTCGTTTACATGTTTCAATTATTTGTAAAACTAACTAAAGGTAGATTCATGAAGTACCAAGTTTATTTCTTTTTGAAAGCGAGAAAACTCTCACTGCTTTAAGATGAAAAACTCATGAAATGAACACCAAACTTTTTTTCTTCTTTGACAGCTATAAAGTTGTAAACAAACATTTTTCCCCCATAAAGACTCCAAGGTTTTCTCCACGGACCCGTGTTGAGCTGTGACATGGCCTGGTCTACTGTGCTTTCTTTGCTCTTTCTTGTTTTGAGAGCTGCTTTCAGTATGTAGATTATTTCTGTTGGTGTAAAGATCATGTTATCATTCCATAAAAAAATCTTGTTGAAATTGAGAAGTAGAGATAAATTCAATAAGTGATTTATACAATTTTTTTTAATCTTTCAAAAGGTAGAACATATATGAGGATACTGATGCTT
The DNA here is from genome assembly GCA_033675545.1 of Elysia crispata. Classification (NCBI taxonomy): domain Eukaryota; kingdom Metazoa; phylum Mollusca; class Gastropoda; family Plakobranchidae; genus Elysia; species Elysia crispata. The sequence continues at coordinate 4,445 of JAWDGP010003160.1, read as the reverse complement.
CGAAAAAAATCTGAGAAGGCTTAACCTCCTCAGTTTTTACTGGTGTAGATTTTTTTTTTTTCTACTAATCGACCGATAATGAAAAACATTTTTCTAAACAGAAGTTACATAATGAAACTCCATATATTCTTCTTTCGCTAAATATAATAACAGAAAGCGCGCAAATGTTAAAAAATAAAATAATATTTCTTGTAGGGATTCGTCACTTCTTGTGTAAACCTATGATTCGAAAATTGTAAAATGTCAATAATTTTATGAAAAAAATGTTGAACAAAAATTATTCGATATCTTTAATTTGGTTTCTCATCCGATACAGATCTATTCTATTGTACATTTCATGTTATAGAAACTATACGGGATCAAATTCTTTTGATATAATACCAAGCAGTTATAAACAAAGCTAAAAAAGAGCTTCCATTCTATTTCTTGATAAAAAAATTTTTTTCGAGCCGCTTTAAATATTTGATGAAAAAAAAAACAATCGCTTTTAAAGGTGTCAATTTCTATAAATAACTCATTAAGTCCTCATCAATTTTCAATGACAAAAGTAAAAAGTGGCGATCTTAGCTTATATTTTTTTAATTTTAAATTTTTCGTTCTGCTTACAATTATACCTCACTTCGTTTAGCAATATCTTTATTTTTTACATCTATCAATAAAAACACTGTCTAGTTTTTTGAAAGGTCCACCAGAGTTTCATTACGAGTTAAGCATTCAGTTAACCACGAAACACACTCTATTAAGAGACTTATTGTAACAATTCTAACCTATCATGCTTACAATTTTTCTCTCGCAGGTAAACCAACGATTAATCGGACAAACTTCGAAAAGACCAACAGCTGCAGCGAGGACTATCTTGTCGAGGGGGAAGATTTTATGCTTTTTGAGTTCGAGGCTGCTGGCAATAACACTCAGTATCCATTTCATCAAGGTCTTTTGGGACCACAGTTTTACTACAGCACTCTAACAAGGGCCCAGGATAGCGTAAAACTTCAACTGATTTTTAATTAATATTTTCTTTCCATATCGTTCCATTCCCTCCATCTGTTTGTCCTCCTCTATGCGCCTTCCTCTCTTCCTACTTTACTTTCACGATTCTCACTTCATCTCTCTAGTAATGATTTGTTGATTTTGATTTATGTAAACTTTCAAAATGCTAATTATTTGACCTGCAGAAGAACTTAGTTACAAGTGCATTATCATTTTAGAATGTTTTACAGTGCAAGAAATAAAGCAGCCATCGATTTACGAGTAATATGTTTGTGCAAAGGTCCTTTCCTTTATTTATTATACTTGGGTACTTATTGACTTATGATCATCTGACTTTTTTCCTGTCTCTATGTTTGTGCTATTTTATTTTTTAATTAATCGAAATCAACACAGAAGTATATTTCATAGGCTCATTAATTTTCATAAATACAAAAAAAATGAGAATACCGTTTTATCAACTATTATGATTTATAAGGTCACACCTTTTAAGGATTAACAAAATGTTTTGTAGCATAAAAATGCTTTCAGATTTCTAAAGCTATATGAGAAAATTTTGCACGGATGTTTATAGCATGTAGTTTTTGAACTCTGCACAGATTGAATTTCATTTAGTGCATAAAATTGTTTGTACGCTCTACACTCTTTGTGGCTAGTGTCAGTTCCTTCCTTTTACTTTTCTTTGTCATAATTAGACAAACCTCAGGGTAAAAAATAGTTGTGAGAAATCGTAATATTCCGTAAAAATTTGATTTTCAGCCCCAGTGTTCTGGTTTTGACCTTTTCTCTGATGAATGCATAGATCGAACAGGCCAACCTAATGCATGCAGATGTATAGAGGTCCAACCCTCCCTGGTCTACCGGTTTATCTACAACATGACCGCAGATCGAAAGTTCAGCAACCAAACTTTTTGGATGTCGTGGGCAATTACGCCTCTAATATCTAGTAAGCCGTTTGAGATTCCTGAAATAAGAGGTATGTCAAACGCCAAAGGGAAGTCTGTTTTTTTATTACAAAGTAGATAGTTTTTACATTTCAATTTCTAAAATTTGCCAATTTTCATATTTTTGCCGTTTAACCTTTTTTACAAGTTGACTTTTACGTTTCATTGATAGATAGGAATACTCAGTATTGTAATGTCTTTTGTGGAATAGTTCAAAAGGTTTCAATATTCATTTGCTCAAAATTTAGTGCCTTATCCAGTTTCATTAATGATCGAAACCCCTGAAAAATAGCTACCAACGTTTAAGTGAGGCTATTACTTGTAGTTTTTAAAAACACAACGAGGGCAGCGTATAAAAATAAGGTGCAATTATGTATATTTAGAGAAATGTTCACTTGTCATCATTGCCACTTTGTTGTCCGGTAGTTTTCGAAGTAACAACCAGTTATTGTAGGTTTGATCTGTGTAAGGCAGATTAAATATTCTTACCCCTCTTTTGTCAAACTTGATGAAAGAGTTTGGACTTGACGAAAGGTTTTAACGTTTTTTTTTTTTTTAAAGATATACTTTAACAATTAACATTAAAAACAGAATTATAATTCTTATGTCAATCAATTCTGATCAAACCAGCTTAGCTAAAATAAAAACACTGCTTTTTTTTTTAGAACGATTCAATCAATGCCCAGGAATTCAAAAGTTTAAATCAGGAAAAAATGACATTTTATGAAATGCAAAAATACAAAATAAAACGTTCCAGAGCAAGAAACATTTCGAAATTTTTCTTCTTATTATATCTTCATTACAAAAGCAAAACGAGTTTTAAATCAGCTTCTTAGTTCACAATGATAAATTGTATATCTAGATATTATATGTACCTTCCTTTTAGAAGTTTAATTCAAGAAACATTGAAATTTTATTTTATGGATTTCCTAAAAAAAAATGACGTGATCAAGCTAGTTCTCTTTGCTATTGTCTATGATTTCTTTGTTTCAGCTGCCTGTCGTAAGTATCTCCCTATTAACAAATTTTCACAATAAAAGTCTCTATTAAAACTTTATTATCAATTACTGCATTAAAATTTCTACAGTTCAATACAAGACGTTGAGAGTTGTTTTATTTTCATTGCGAAACAAATTTGTGTTCTATTTAGAAATTCTAATTTGTATTATATTGTAGTTTCCTTACAACACTTTGGTTGTCTTGTTTGATGGATGCAAGTTGTCCCGATTATTCAGGATTCCGTGAGTCGAGTAATCGATTTCCGCCGTGTTCCGGACTCGGGTTATGAATTGTCCCGGCGACAGGTCCTGTAAGTTTTATGAGACATCGGTACCCCTAGAAAAATTCGTAAGAGAAGTATTTTTTTATGATTAATCCTGTAGAAAACTTTATAATTTATTACAAAAGAAACGGCTAGTTTTGTTCCTTGTTTCAATTTCACCTGCCCAAGAGGCGGTTCTGAAGTGTCGCGCCTAGTTCATGGTGGTATGAAGAAAACTAGAGGTGCGCATCACGTGATATTGGTGAGACGAGGTAGGAGAGCCTCGCCGACATATATTTAGGGCAGCTAGGCGAGTAGATCGTCCGCCATTGCCGCTCTCTTTCTGTTACGTTCATGGCTTCAGCACGGCTTCTCTTCACAGTCACAAACTTTATCTTCGATTTTCGATTGAATGAAGTGTAGAATAAAGTGCAAGAAAAATAGTTCAATTTTTTTTCGCTCTTAACGTTTTGAAATAATGGCTTTATTATTATTATTATTATTATTATTATTATTATTATTATTATTATTATTATTATTATTATTATTATTATTATTATTATTACTATTATTATTTTATTATTATTATTATTATTACTATTATTATTTTATTATTATTATTATTATTATTATTATTATTAATGTTGTTGTTGTTGTTGTTGTTGTTGTTGTTGTTATTAATATTATTATTAGTGGTAGAAGTAGTGGTAGTAGTAGTAGTAGTCGTAGTAGTCGTAGTAGTAGTAGTAGTAGTAGTAGTAGTAGTAGTAGTAGTAGTAGTAGTAGTAGTAGTAGTAGTAGTAGTAGTAGTAGTAGTAGTAGTAGAGTAGTCCTATCATCATCATCATTATTATTATTATTATTATTATTGTTATTATTGTTATTATTATTATTATTATTATTATTATTATTATCATTATTATTATTATTATTATTATTATTATTATTATTACTATTGATATATAATTATTTTTTTAAGTTATCACACCAAAAGTATCTTTCTGCGCTAGATGATTTCTTATTACATGAAATACAATCAATGCAACAAAAATATTTTTTTCCTTTTTTGATATATTATCCCCAGCCAAGATGGAACTGCTTAAGTTCCAGTCTTCTTTCACCGACAATCAAATTTTCCTTGTGCCAGGAGGACACTACTGTTCTCCAGATGGAGGTGTCTGGAAACAACTCTGTCCACTCTTTTCATGGAAAAATGGACCAAAGTTCTATTATACCACAACAGATGGTATCTC
>JAWDGP010003159.1:460000-479330 GCA_033675545.1 Elysia crispata | reverse complement strand
TAGCCATGCCTGTCTGTCATAATTATATTTTCTGAAACACACTATTGCAAGCTGGTGCTGCTCATTTGCGGAAATGTAGCACTTGGAGAATTTTCTGGGCATTTGCCGAAAACGATATTCTACTCTGTCTACTTTTATTTTTCAACTCTTTATACCTATCATCCAAGCCTAAACTCTTTGAACGCAGCGAGCGAAGAAATATCTTTTTCAATCTCATTTGCGATAGACATCCTAGTGTTACCCTGTGAATAGTTGTGTAAAAGAGGAACCCAAACCTATGGGAAAGAATATTTAGTTTTATTGGCAGTAGAGCCAAAGGTCAATATAAATTGTTTGGGATAAAGTAGGTTTTGTGACAGCAACATATTTAAACAACACGCAAAAAATCGTTTTGATACTTATAAACATATTAATCAGGCTGGTGTTTTAGTTCTTTGAATTTATCATTGTCGCTAGAATCTTTTTTCATTTTAAAGCAACTTCGAACTTTTCACAGCAGGTTCCCGCTTAGACATTAAAAAAGTTGCTTCAGTATTCAATGAAAAAATATTAAATGATAAGACTATTTCGTGGGCGGTATATAAAATTTTGGTTATTTATTTGGAGCATGCACGAATACTGGAGCAACAGCTTATTCTGAAATCTCCTGATCTTTTCAAACCATTTTCTCTTCTAAATGGTCATGACAAAGCTCTATGATTTGAGTACAAGCAAAAGTGCCAATAGATGTAATGCGTTGTACCTACATGACAATAAGCAATTACATGAAAGAAAAAATAGAAGGAGTTGTTTAAAACTAGCTCACTATTTTTTATTTTTTAAACATCTTCAAATTAACTCTGCTTTTTCTTTATCTCATGTCGCAAAAAAATAAAAAATATTTACTTTATGTTTATATAAAGTTGGCAATTTTTATTTCCATCAATGACAACATGAAAACCAACAAAAATAACAATGACAAAATTAACAACAAGAACAAAATGGATATTTTACAACCCAAAGCACGCAAGTATAATGATTTACCAAGAACAGCTCACCATATTTGACTTTTCCTACAATATTCTTTTCAATTTCAAAATTAACACCCAATAAAAATAAATCTAGTATCAAACAGCTTCAAACACGTTTTTGAATTTTGAGCCCTTCACCTTCAAGGTATGTGAAAGTAGTTTGCGAAAAAAAAATCCGAGTTCCAAAGCTCACAACCAAACTATATTTGCAAGTAAATTGAGAACTCAGGGAATTATTGAATTTTTCCAATGCTTTGTTTGTACTTTTTAAGTTTAAACTTAAAAAAAAATTTAATAAACATTTTTCACACTAGCCTTGACATACCACACTTACAATTGAAAATATAACTATTCCGGATAAACCAATATGCAACCATAATGAAATTATCCAGTCAGCACCTTTATTAAATGATCAGGATTGTCTGTCAAACTATTATTAAGCAGGTTATCTTCGAACCTACAGATAAAAATGTAAGCTTTCATAATACTCGGGAACATCACAGCAGCAAAGATGAAAGAGGAGATCAAATTATCAGGTTTGCTGCCAGTATCGCATGTATCATAATTTTTTCCTATATATTCGCCCGTCTTGCTAAATATTACTTAATAGGAGTTGGCGAGCCTAAATATTTGATTACTTAAAAATCTTGTCCGAATTCACTGTCAGATTTGTCTGGCGCCCTGAACGGCATTAGGCCTCAAAGTTCCGCAAGAAATAAACATGAGCAAAAAATAAAGCACTACTACATAAACAATGAGAACCGATCCGAATAACGGGAATAATTTAATAGAGGAAGAATTGAATAAAAAATAGAAAAAAATCACCTCGAATGAATTGAATTTTTAAATACCAGATCAAAACCTTACATGCTTTTTTTACAGTATGACACGTCTGATCTTTTTTTTTTGTTGCAGCAAGGCTTCATTTTTTATTAACAACACAATTTGTCGAAAACGAATGTGAATATGATATTGAGAATATACTGAATTAAATCGTTGGTAATAACAAATGCAGCATGGTGCTCTCCAGTATATCTCCCTGGAGGTTGATTATATTGACATTTAATGTATTCTTGAATGATGTATGGCATTGATAGGGAACAAATAATGTCATATCAATCGTTTTAGCCCCTATCAGACTGTAATCATGCTTGTTGGAGGATCTGTGATAAAGTAATGTGAACCAACGCATGATTAATATTGACACACTATACTTTCGAGAGCAGATCTTGAAGTTATAATGTAAATATAGATATGGCGACACACAGAGAGAAAGAGAGAGAGAGAGAGAGAGAGAGAGAGAGAGAGAGAGAGAGAGAGAGAGAGAGAGAGAGAGAGAGAGAGTGAGAGAGAGAGAGAGAGAGAGAGAGAGAGAGAGAGAGAGAGAGAGAGAGAGATGGGGGGGGGGGGGGGGGAAGGAAAAAAGGTGATAATGCCGGCACAATGTCAAAGAAAAAAGATCAGACATATGGATCAATTGTTGCTTGTTAAATAGCAACAATAAAGAGAGAACTCAACAATTAAGGAGCATTATTAAATCACAACCAATGCTTTTTGCAAGCATCAAGAATCAAGACCAATCCACAAGAGAGAAAATGTGCAACTGCAGAGGTAAAGTGGAGCAGAGATACAGTTTAGACAACAAATTAGGAAATGCAGCGTGAGATATAACAAGACAACTAAATAGTGAAAGAAAGACAATTATAGAGAAAGAGACACAGGCGGATAGATAGACAGATAGATGAAAGAAAAATAGGAGATTGAGAGAGAGAGAGAGAGAGAGAGAGAGAGAGAGAGAGAGAGAGAGAGAGACAGAGAGACAGAGAGAGAGAGACAGAGAGAGAAATTGGATAGTAGGGATTTTAATCAATAAGTCTATAAAAAATAAAATAGAAGATGAAAGTGCAATTCCGAGGTAAAAAATATAAAACAAATAACTCGAGAGACAGAAACATAAACTAATGGTCTATACAGAGTCGTAATAAAAACTATATATAAACAGAAGATTTAAAAAAGAAAGATATGATGAAAGGATTTATAAAGAGAAAAAGGAACAACAATTAAAACAAACTAATACTGTTCCTGTGGAAAGAGCTAAGGGGTTTTTTCAAAGAAAAATGTTAAGTTTTAAATTTCCAAAAAACCGATAGGATTAATTAAAGAACATAAAGATAGAAGAAGAATATTGCAGGAGTGAAAAATCTTTCACTTCGAAAAATACAAGTTTGAGTTAGAGCTCGTTAGATGTGGTACCTATGATATGTTGAGGTCCCCATTGTTCTCTGAACCACTTGGTTTCTCGAGTAACCAGGTAATTGTTTACTCAATCATAACCTGCTCTTAACACTCAGCGCTGTCGTTCCTGCTGAGGAATAAGTCAGTATAAAGGTGACCACTGGGTCCCGAACTGTAGCAACAACGAGCAAACTCTGTGCTCTCCAAGTCAAAACTGTTCAAGCTGCAAGGGGTGAAGAATCAGTGAATTCATGATTCCATTAAGCATGAATGTCCTAGGCCCAAAAGAAACGGTATAAAGAATTACCTATATTTTGATTCTTCTTATAATTGTTCTTTTTTATTCAAAGGTTCTTTTGTTTATACGAAAGCGATTCGCAGCTGTCAACACCAGTTACACAAAATGACCTAACATTAAAAGCAGCTATTTTGCTTTTTTTTTAGGGATTTGTGGAAAACAGGAAATCTTTTTAATTTTCTGCTGCTTTACATATCTCGCAAAGAAAGCTCGACCTCTCTCTCATATTCACCTTTTATCTTTATCCAGTTTTATCTTTAATTACCTTTTCTTTCTAACGTAAACATATTTTATTGAACGATATTATGACTTCTAAAAATGTTATTCCTCTATATTAGTAAATAAACCAATAAGATAAATATTTAATAATTGGAAGGTGAACTTTATTTTTTTTCCTGGTTATTAAATATATATATATATATATATATATATATATATCTATATATATATAAAATGTATAAATCTCTTTATGTATGTATGTATGTATGTATGTATGTATTTATGTATGTATGTATGTATGTATGTATGTATGTATGTATGTATGTATGTATGTATGTATGTATGTATGTATCTATCTATATCTATATCTATATATATATATATCTATATATATATATATATACATATTATTTTTTATTATTATTTTTCCGCTTTAAGATTTCCTGTTAATCAAGTTGTCTCCCATGGTCACATTCAAAAGAAGTTAACAAGCGCATATTGTTATTTATTAACATTTTAATGAGAAGCAGTTTCTTTATTAGCTACTTTTTTGTACGGTGTTTAATCACACATATGCTTCAACAGTTAACAGGTGTAAACGTGAATTATATTATATGCTAGAGATATTCTTATGAACTCACAGTCTCTAAATGACAGATTAGGCTTTAAAATGATTAGAAGTACTTAAGGAAAACGTAAATTTCAGAGAGAAAATAAATAAAGTTTTACCCGCTGATTAAACTTATTCTCTGATACCATAACACTAAATACTGAACCAGTCATTGAGATCAGAATAAAATTTCCCAATGCAAATCATTTCTACAGGGAATCCAAATCAAGTATTTAATAAAAAGAAAATAGCATTAAAAAAATTACAGCTGTTATGTTATTCAACTATGCAACCAGTTTCAAAACAGGAGTTCCTGGAAAGGGAAGCTTTCTTGACAAAATTGTGATATCTTTAAAAATTAAAAAAAAACGGCTTATTAGAAGCGGTAGAATTAAAAAGGAACACATAAATCCTGAAAGAAGGAAGTAATTATAAACACTACCTGTCTCATTTCAATGATATTATTACCTCTTTTCAAGTCAGCTGAACCAGTTGAAGAAAGATATTCTGATAAAAAATAATTCCTCTACTTCGTTGATAATCTTAAGCGCTCTCTAATTAGGCCCAATAGGAATAGTTTTATGTTCAAAATCCTCAGGGTGTCTAGAATCTGTATTTTATCGACTTTTGCGCTATTTCAAGTCAGAAAAATAATTTTAATTCACCGCAAAAATAGCAGCCTTTTAGCACCAGCCTGTAATCCTCTCCATCCACAATCTGATATTAACAACCTGCATAAAAATCTTGGTAACTCGCATATCGACTTATAATGTAAAAAGAAGTAATCATTCGTTCGGTAAGATGCGTCTAGCAGTTTTCCCCCTAGATATTCTGAGAAAACAGTAGACGGTTTGGATAAGTGAACTATTTTCTTGATAATGCAGAGCTTCCCCCGCCTTTAAAAAAATGCAAACTAACAATTTCCTCTACATCTGCAACAGGACAGGCATAGGTTAAAAGATAAGGAGGCAAAGGGAGGAAAAGAGAATTAATTGCTGTCTTGATTTTATAGATGCACGCGGAACACGTTTCAAGTAATTCTGTACTTTTTAATCAGCGCATGTATGAGTGTATATATATATATATATATATATATATATATATACATATCCACCACATGCATATATATATGTATGTATATATATATATATATATCTATCTATCTATCTATCTATCTATCTATCTATCTATATATATATATATATATATTGTTTATTAAGTACTGAATCAGAAAAGTACTCAACATATAGATAAAGGAAAAATATCGAATCACTAGTGCAGCGAATAATAGTAAGTAATCTAGACATTTTTTACATTTATATTTATACGAAATCCTTTCTTTTGTTCATGCTTGGTTTCTATTTAGAATGAATTATTTTTCTGCTAATCAGAAATTCTATCCATTTGTCCGCTTCAATAAGTAGACAGACAGATAGATATATAGATTGATAAATGGAGACAGAGAGTAAGAGAGTGTAGATGAGGCAAAGAGATAGATAGATAGGTAAATAGATAGATAGATAGCTAGAAAGATAGATAGATTGATAAATGTATGTGAGTGTGGATGAGACAAAAGAGATAGATAGATACATAGATTGATAGAGAGAGAGAGAGAGAGAGAGAGAGAGAGAGAGAGAGAGAGAGAGAGAGAGAGAGAGAGAGAGAGAGAGAGAGAGAGAGAGAGAGAGAGAGAGAGAGAGAGAGAGAGAGAGAGAGAGAGAGAGAGAGTGATTGATCGGCAACATATTTTAGTATTTTTATTTTAGATATAATTATAAAACTGAGACGTATAGCATGTTAGGGCTGACAATTTTTCTTAGTAAAATCTTTCTGAAACGAAACCTAGGGCAATATAAGATTAAAAAAACAACAACCAAATAGAGTTATTGAGTGAATGGTTTAAAAAATTACAATATGTCATCTAACTTCCTTGACGAAAAGAGACGTAATCATTGATCTTACGTCATGGCCTCATCGATCTATACATATTTATGGCTTGGAAGAATTGAAAGAACGCGCAGCACCGGAAGTTGCACTTGTAATCTAAGCTTCCGCCAATGAATCGAATATTTTGCTCTTAAATGTGTTTCTGTCTAGACATTGTCAAATCCGGACACGTCAATGCCAATGTGTGACTTTTGAAAAAAATGTACTTATTAACAAAATCGAGGGGAATAAAAAAGAAAAAAATTCGTTTAAGCTTAACGAATGCCTGAAAATAAATTCATGTCAATTACCATTTGTGATAAAAGTTGAACGAGCAATAAAAATTATTTCTACACATTCAAACACAGAGAACTATTTCTTTTAGACTGTTCACATGGTTCAGAAATACCATTTCACCACAAAAACAAATCCTATGTTCTTTTTAAAAAGAAATATAATACTCATCGAACTTGATATAGGCAAAAGTCTTTCTAAGTAAAATATTAGACGTATAAGAAAGTATCGAGGTTCAAACCATTACTATGGCGATAAATAACTGGGGTTTCAATAATCACACGAATATAAGAATATTTTTTCCTCCAGAAAAATTTATTTGCCGCAATAAATTTCTAGCCTGATAATTTCTTTTTCATTCGACTTATGTAAATTCAACGATAACATTTAAAAAAAGTTGAAGAAAAAACTATTGTGCCGGGGAGAGAGGCTTTGCTTTTTCCTTTGCTTTCTTGTTTTAACACTTGAAAACAAGATGCATAACGTTTTATTGCGGTTTATGACCTTTTTTTGCTACTGATAATAAATAACAGTCTCATGGCATAAAAGAAAGAAATATTCTACAAACGTATAAATATGATATTAATAATATTATTTTTATTGCATTCCAGTCAGCAGGTGAATATTGAATTGAGAGTCATTGATTTGCTTCTGTACAAAAATAAAAAAAATGAACAAAAGGTAGGGAAAATTCCATCAAAGTTTTAATCCCTTCGCTGATTTTAAGTAAAAACTTAATGCGTTAGAAATAGGAGGGGCTATGCTGAGTTTTGTTGTTTTTAAAATATTCTGTAACTTATGACCTTTTTAAAGTGCTTCTGGTGCGGATAGAAAAAGAAAAGAATTCGCTAAAGTGTAAAAGATGGAAGATATTCATCATTTCATTGATATCACATGCACAGTTCTAGCATGAAGATAAAGGGAGGACAGGAAACATAGATTCTCGTGGGGAGAATACACCGGAATTTTAAAATGAGTTAAAAATTTTTGATCACTAAGGTGTAGGGTTTTTAAGATATCCATCTGTCTTTAATTTCTGAACTTCAAGTTGGTGTTTAAAATTGAATTAGGAAGCGTATCACAAAATTTAAAGCTCGGTTATCAGGCTTTACACTTGTATAAGGAAAACCCTCTTCTTTTTCAGTATTTGTCCTCAGTGTAATACTGTAGCATACTGGGTGAGTAAATTCAGCTCTGAATTCATGTCGGTGATGGAGATCGTGAAGGGCGCCCACCTTTTGTGCTACTTAAACAATGTCACTTTAGTGAAGAAGCTGGTTTCACAAATCGGCACATAACCGTCAAACAGCTCTCAGTGAAAACTGAAACCAATTTAGGTTCAATTGAACCGACTATTCATGACCATCTCAGTATGAATAAGATTTCTGCACGGTGGGTACCTCGGCTTTTGATCAGTGAGAAAAAAAGCAGAGGGATGAGTCCTGCAAAATTCTCCTTCGAATGGAGTCCATTACACAAATTTTTCTTTTTAAAATTGGTTGCTATGACTTATCATTTTGATCCAGAGCAAACAAGTCTTCCATGCAAAGGAAAATCCCATCGCTTCCTTCACCAAAGACAAAGATGACACCATTAAGTTGAAAAGTCATGTTGTCTTTTTCCTGCGAGTGTTAAGGTATACTTATGACTGACTACCTTGGGAATGTCAAAACCATCACAAAAGATAACTACTCGGTAGTGCTGATCTGTTTGCGATCTGAAATGGTGAGAAAAGGCATGGAAAACTCTGTAATGGGGTCCTTTCTCTGCTTGACAATGCTTCTGCGTACAGGGCACAACAGGTTCAGTTAGAAGAACAGTGTGGCTATGAAATACACACCCATTGTTTTCACCAGATTTAGCCACTTAGTATTTTTTCCTGTACTCTTATCTCAGAAAATCACTCCAAGGAATCGGTTGCTATGACAGCGAAGACGCCTTTTAAAGCTTTTGAAGACTATTTGAAGCTCATTATGGTCCCTTTACCTCTCATGGACTTTTGAAGATGGAGGACAGATGGCAGAAATGTGTAGCTTTGTAAGTAGAGAAATTAAAGTATGTGGACCAAGTTACAAAGCCTTGTCTTTATTTCTTCGTGTCTCGGCAATGGAGTTCTTGAACCCTCTCGTATTTCATTAGAACGCTCTAATACCTAAACGGTATTTATGTTCATATAAATACGACTGTACAGTCGGTTTAAAAGAAACTTTTCCTACCATTACTATATGCATGATGGTATGTCTGACCAATTGGCTGTCTCAAACAGTTGGCTTATTTATTTAAAAATATCCTTTTTCTGACAGATTTCACCATTAAATGGCTTTTGGGAAAAATCCTACGTCAGTTTATGAAGTGAAAATATTGTCGCTAGGCTATGGATAGGTTAACATCCTGCTTTGTCAAATATGCATTTGCCCAATTCAAAGTCCTCGTCAAGACCATTGCTGAATTGTTAAGATAGGATTTGACACCACCAACAGTTTACTCAAGGCCATTATTAAATTCTGACTCTCTACCTACTTTACTGCTGGTGAAAGCTTTTCTTCTTGTAAAATGTAGGCTTAAGAATGGGAGTTAATAGAAGTTATTTCAAACAAAGCGCACGTTAAAAAACAAACTGGTAAAAAGAGTCCCAAAGATTCAACATGAAGATTAAAAAAATAAAAAAAAATTAAAATTGGAAAAAAAGAAAAAGCGGTATTTCAACGTTCTCAAATTTGCTTAATTTTTCTTTTTTTTTTTTGCAAGATGGTCTTGGAGTATTTCTTTTTGTTAGCTGTCCTTCCGATTGGAAAATAGCTTGCCATTATACACCAGTTGGAGTGCCTGCTGTGAAGCTTGAAACGACTGATGAGGCCGATCCGAACTTAGCAGCGTCTCTCCTCAGTGTGATGACATGAGTGCTGGGTGGAGGGGTGTACGCGAATTCAAGACTTCGGCTTTTATAAGTTTGAGCTTTACCGCCCTCCTGCTAACTCAATCTGTTTCTCTTTGCAGCCGTATTCGCTCCTGTAGATGATTGCCTCTGCACCAAGAGACATACATATCATTTGAAGCGAGTGGTCTTTATAGCCCAAGGACTGCTGGAGAAGTCTGTGAGAAATACTTTGAGGTTATCTCTAAACCGGTTCCTATGTCCTCCAACTTAGTGTTTGCCCAAGGCTGAGTTCACAGTAGAAGAACCTAAGAATTAGGAGGTCAGGCATGAGTGGGTAGACGCGGCCTGTTTATCTCAGTTGTAACTTGCACGTGATGATGACGACGCTAGGGAGATCTGCCTGCTTTAGAACCTCTTGCATCGGGAGATTTGTCCTAGGTTTCGGTGACATCTGAGATGGAAGCCAGTTTATTCGTCGCTTCAGCGTTCTTTGCAGTAGGTGTCCATGTCTCATGTTCGTGCAGCATGGTGTTGAGAATCATTGCGCATTTTGAAGATTTTCAGCCGGATGAGACGCTGATTCCGCCCCTCCTCACCCAGCCTCGGCCTCTTATGATTCCCTCAAATGCGTTGCTTGCATACTGTGGAGATTCCTCTTGAAAAAAAGTTTTTTTTTTTTTTTTTTTTTTTTTTTTTTTTTTTTTTTTTTTTTTTTTTTTTTTTTTTTTTTTATATAGAGAGAGAGAGAGAGAGAGAGAGAGAGAGAGAGAGAGAGAGAGAGAGAGAGAGAGAGAGAGAGAGAGAGAGAGAGAGAGAGAGAGAGAGGTGCAGAAGAAGGCGCATAGCGCTTATGACGTCTGACCATTCACATTTATTCGCTGCTCAAGGTACTTATTGCTGGGAACTTGGCTAGGAACATAACCTTAACCTTCTTCGTACTTTTTGGGTGAGGCCAAAGTTCTTGCAGGCTTGCGATAACTCATGTCATTTCCTAGCTGCATCTCGTGTTCATTGCAGATATTGAGGGCGCAGTCGTAAGCAAATAGGTAGTCCCTATAGCAGCTTACTTTACCTAAGTCACGGCTTGTAACTTTGTCGCGCGACCTGTACCGGCAGGTTGGCTCCGTGCTCGCAGTCCTTGAGGCGTTGGATAGCATTGTCGAGATCATTATGGGAAGATTGTCGGCAGTGCCATTACACCACCCTGCTTGGCTCTGGTGCTTGAAGGGGCTTCAGGTGAGGCACTGTCCTACAGAACCCCCTGACTGTCATTCCGTCATGGAACTGACGTCCCGGTCGATTGGATATACATTTTCCTGGGCAGCTAAATATCCATGATATTTCTCGGTTACTCCTCGACTTGCGCGGAGGCCATACGCTGGCTCTCTGGAAGGAGGCCTTTGCTCCAGGAGTTTCGAAGGACGGGCCGCGTGCAAGAATCTTCCATGCTTTGATGCCAGAGGGGATATTCATCGGTGATTACTACTAGACTGACACGGTCCCAAATCGCTTTTATACATATATGCATACTTTATTGCGTCACAAAAGTCCTAAGGGAGCTGTTTTATTGTCGCGTATCGACTGAAAACAAAGTAGTGTGAGCTGCGGACTGATCATAGTGATATCAGCCGACTCAAACATTTCTGTGAGGATGGTGTCCGAGCCGGGATGCCAAACTTGATGAGACATTATTTTGATTTGTGGCTTTCCTCATACTCTTCAGCTGTATGGAAGGAGGGAGCGGGGGGGGGGGGGGGTAGCTCTCTTGGTTTATCAGCTCATGTGGGAGAAGTTCGACGAATGCATTATTGTTCTGCGCCGAATGGTCGAGCTCTCTATCTTGAAACGACTCGATCATTTTTCTAGTCTCAGCCTCTTGTCAAGCTATTTTGTTTTCATTTACAGTAGATAAGTCGGATGATCTGCCACTTCGATCAATACACAGCTTTCAGCGTATTGTAGAATTTCTTAATAGCAAGCCTGTGAACAAAACTTTAAATCTGGTGAACGGCATACATATTCTCTACTTTGATTATATTGCTTCAAATGCAGATCTTGCGTAAAAAAACTCTCGGAGAACTTAGGAGACTTCAAACAATGCATGCACTGCTTCAAAATGCAATTTTACGATGGATACCGATGATATTGAATAAACAGCATTTTTAACTCAATGCGTCAGGGAAAATAGATTGAAGGAATAAATACAACAACATTTCAAAGACGGCAAAAACCTTCTTGAAAAGGTCACAAAAAACTCCAGAAGAGGTCAAGGATTCCATAAAAATATTTGGCCTGAAATTCACTGATGAATTTTTATAACCTTTCAAGATAAATTTTAATATTGCAACAATATTTCAGGCTAATACAACAAAATCTGCATTGACATTTGAAACTAATGTCTATCAAGTGTAAAAAGTTTATTGTAACGGAAAACCAGGATGTTGTGATAAATATCATTGCCATATAGCCCGGTTATGTCCTTTCACATTAATTTTAAGGACTCTGTGTGCAAGCCACTTGCCCCCTGATTAATTCGAAAATTATTAACATGGCAACAACTGTAGAAACATTTTTTTTTTAAAAGTTGAATCCATACATCTCTCATATCCTGCAAAAGCTCTTTCATTCATAGCCTTTAAAGCCCTTGACACGTAGAGAGTTAATTCTGTTTCCCTGCATGAGCTTCACTTTTAGTTTGATAATGGCATGTCAATTTATGAAAGTGAAGGTTGCCATGGCCACAATTTACTTGAGGGCTGCATAATAACGTCCGTGCTCTGTATGGTATAAGGATAACATTCTTTGTCAACTTCCGGGGAGTATGTTGAGAAAACGGCAAAACAATAACAATTTTCGAAAAAGACAGTGAAAAACTAGTTAAATCCGTATTTCTCTTCTTAAATTACTTTTCCGTGGAATTTACTTCATGCTACCCCAATTTTTTCCCTTTTTTAATGATTAGAAAAATTGTGTCGCAGTTGAGGATGCATTCTGGTTCGAAATAAACAAAAGGTACCGAAAAGAAAAACTTTTACCGACATATTAAGTCCCATAACTACTCACTATTTCTATGAAGGGATAGGATTTGGCAGTTGTTTATATCAAAGTCTTTTTCGAAACTGTGAGCGTGACTAGGTTCGCATGAAATAATTTAATGTAAGATGAAATAGAAGAACCACACATCCTGGTTACTACGGACATTACGTTTGTCAGCTGTGAAAGCATGCAGAAATCCTAGCTTGGCACCACACTCTCAATGTTGACTTCCCCTTAATTAAAAGCTGAGGTACAGTTGAGAGCTTAGTGCCTTGTCACAGGAACCCTCTTTAGATTGGCCCAGATTTTCAAGGAAAAGCAGAACAGTGAACAAAACCCCACCCCATTATGTGGGCTATATTTCTTAGGAGAACTGCCTTCTTGTCCTATCAACAGTTTAAAGAAAATGTCGATCTAAAATTGGGAGATAAAGGAGTTTAAAAACAGGAGTTCCCGGAAAGAGTAGCTTTCTTGTCAAGATCTTGTTATCCTAAAATTTAAATGAACAGCT
Source organism: Elysia crispata (assembly GCA_033675545.1). Classification (NCBI taxonomy): domain Eukaryota; kingdom Metazoa; phylum Mollusca; class Gastropoda; family Plakobranchidae; genus Elysia; species Elysia crispata. The sequence continues at coordinate 466,313 of JAWDGP010003159.1, read as the reverse complement.
TATTAGATACAAATCAAATGAAAATAACAGCAAGAAATTATTTTCATTAAAAGAAAAACAAAATGATGAAAATTCTTGCCCGACTTTTGTCAGCTTCCAATCAAGCATCTTTTTCTATTATTTCAGCACACAGTTTCTTGAAACGTCATCAAAACAAGTTTGAGTCAAAAACAAAGATGTGCATTTGTGGCATGTAATTATTACATGTCTTCAACAGTGTTTAACGACAATTTGAAAATTAACCTAACCTAACTTGAAAAAAAAATTAAAAATTTTCCCAAAACAAAAAACAAACAAAGAAACTAACAACCTCTCTCAAAGAACAACAACAACAAAAAAGTCCAACAAAACACGCATGCAGAAATCGGAAAAAAAAACAATTTAAAAATTATCAGTTGCAATTACAATGTCGCCGTCATAAAAATCTAGGAGAAACTCAAGGAATCTATAAACAATTCAGAAGCTTTCCATTGAGACCTGACCTCCTCCCCTCATTATCATTGGATTATTACCAGAAAACATGGATGGAAACCAAAATCAACAGATGTATTCAGTTCAGTTCTGCTGATTTAAAAAAACTCAAGATAAATACCCTAGCCGATTTCTAATTGAAAAAGCTGAAGAAGATGGACACACCATTTATAGACGAAAAGATAAAAATGACCGAGCAAATCAAAAACATTTAAATGTTAAGTATTATCAATGCATAAAAATGGCAAATTGGTTGAGTGCATTTATACGTAATATACAATATGAGCGCAATCCTTTCTAAAGCAGAGGAGATATAAGAAATACATCAGGTAAGAATGTATGGGAGAAAAGAATGGAGGCAAAATTCGATATAAGATTAATAATTAAAACTCTTTTAACGCATTAGAACAGATTTCAGAACGCTCCGGACAATTTAATGTTGACAGTTTCGCTCTTATACATTATTTTTAATCCAATATCTTTGTATAAAACAGAACAGATTGCTCAGTTGCAAACAATGACAGTGAAATTAGAATAACTAGCCAATTTTGTAAAGTCCCAATGTATTAATAGAATTTTTAAGGACTCATTATAATGTAAGCCGGGACACAAAACAAAGCAATGCATGACAATTTGCTTAAAAAAATCCTCGAGTAAACCCATGTGCTTTTTCATCCCTTTGGATTAACTGCAGTGAAAGTGACATGGCAGTGTTATCTTAGGTTTGATATCCTCTAAGTTTCCTGAAGAATTATTAACGATGTTGATGCAGATATACCCCTCTTTAAGCGATCTTGGAATCTCTTCGCTTCAGGAACTTTTTAACTCTTTCAATAGCATGCCATTCTTGTGTTTTTTGGATAGGATTTCAATAGGAATAGTTATCTACATCTTTTTAAAAACCCCTAACTCATTCACAGATTTTGTTTCAAACATTCATTATCATCTAAGTTTAAATAACTGCATCACTAAGAATTTTTTACAAAGCAATGGAATTTTTATCAAAGATTTCTAATAAGCGAGAAAAGAATCTAAAAACAGATTGAAAAACTCACAGAATAAGTTGATCGCCTTTATTAAATAATGGATTCCCGCAAGGGAGTGCACTTGCTAAATAATTTCTGCTTGTACATACATAGCTGTTTAGAAGGACCTTTAAATAGATTCGCAGCAAAATACAGAGTTAACCCTTTTCCTTCTCGTTGTTAATAAAAGTAAATTAAGATAAGCCATGGATCAAAAATGGAAAAGATAGGCTCATCTTGAGAGAATGCATGAATGACTCTACTGTTTTCCTTTTGCGGGGGTGGCTGATTGCTTCAGTAGTGAGTTAAGTAACACAATATTTTTGCAGTTTTCCTCTTTTTTATAGCTGAGTTTTTTTAAAGAACCAAGCAAAATATATGGAACAAGTTTTAATATATATTCTCTTAAGTGTTTTTTTCATGTACATCCGCCCACTCAGTATTGATTTCTAAGAATAACGCAAGACATTCTCCACCTACGACTTGTGACTTGCTCTTCTCTGAATTCAGCCTTGCCTTCCTTGATAATTCCTAGATCAAATTCTATGTAACTGAAAAAGCAGACTTTCAGAAACTTATTTTTTATTTTTTATTTTATTAGATTTATATTGCATTTTGTTAAAATTTTAAACTGAAAAATTAAAATATTTTAGGGCGCCCATATAAGTTTTCTGTAAAGGCTCAGGCCTTAAATGCCTAAAAGACACACATTCATATGAAGAGTAACAAAGACATAAGACATCATAGAAATAGAGAGAGAGAAAGAGAAAGAGAAAGAGAGAAAGAGAGAGAGAGAGAGAGAGAGAGAGAGAGAGAGAGAGAGAGAGAGAGAGAGAGAGAGAGAGTAAAGAGAGAGGAATAAATTACAAAAATACATTTTTTATCCTTAGATCTGAAGGATGGTTATTTTATTTTTCAAAATTTGATGGTAGAGAGAAAGAGAAAGGAAAGAAAGAAAGAGGAAGGGAGAAGGAGAGATGAGATGGAGAGAGAAAGAGAGAGAGGGAGGAGAGAGAGAGAGAGAGAGAGAGAGAGAGAGAGAGAGAGAGAGAGAAAGAGAGAGTGAGAGAGAACAAGAGAGAAAAAAGGCTGATGAATATATAAACATTCGAAGAGAATTAGAAAATTAAAAAAAAACAACAAACAAAACGAACAACCCCCCCCCCCCCCTCCCAAAAAACCCCCAAAAAACCCAACCAAACAAAAAAAACCCAACAATTTCAAACTATGAGATAAATAACGTTCAATGACATTTATTTTGTTCTTTGAGCTGTCTATGAGCTGAAAACGTAAAGCTTTCTTCATACCGATTTTCCGTCTATGTTGAAAGGCCGAAAATGAAATTCATCATGTTTAAAAATAGACAAGTTATCCCATTAGGTCAGTTTTTTTTAAAGTTTTCATGAAAACTATATAAGCAAAACATTTGAATTGTTCTAAATACAAAAAAAGGAAAGCTAAGTAATCAATATGATGCGAGCCTTTTATTGACGAAACTTGAAACGTAGTGTTCAGACAGATGTGAAATCAGAGAGAGTGTTAAAACGTTAGTTTCAAGAATAGGATAAATTTAGTGCACTAGACTGGAAACACAGTCACTTAGAGAATGGCATTTGATGCACCCCTCATTTATGGCAGGGTAGCTTTCCTGAATAAAAACAACACCGTTCATGCTTTGGTATCAATGATCTTGTCGTTCCTCCTCTTTCCTTCTCTCCATCTCACTCGCTCTTTCTTTATCGATGTCTTTTTCTTACTCTTTTTCTCTATCTGTCTTTGTCTATCATCTCTGTCTGTCTGTCTGTTCATTCGTCTCTCTCTTGTTTAGAAAGAAATGAGATTAGTTAATCTTGAGATTTTAATTATTCTCTTTCTGGAGGTGCTTTTAAATTGCAAGACCTTGAGTGTTGACTTAGCTGCGTGCGAAAGTACTTCAAAAGCTTGCTAGAACTCCTTCCAACAGCTGGGAAAGTAAAAACTTGCTAACATTCAACATGTGAGAAAAAATATGTTATTCGATGACCACTAATGACAACTATGGTGATCATGGCACATAATCTTAATAATGAAAGTAATAATAAAAGGATGTTTTATAGATTATCGATTTCGTTATTCTTACAGAGTTTGCTACAAAAACTTCCTTATAATTTATCTACAACGATTTACTATATTTAATCCACTAATATCACAAGACATATTTAGAAAAATATGACGCAGGCACGATTATAATGAAGCAATTTCGTGAAAGATAACATTAATCTTTATGAGGTGAAAACTTCATTTTTGGATCGATTTCTTAAAGTTTGTAAAACATAAAATCCTGCAATGGAAAGCTGCAGGCAGGACTGCCCTATTCTATAAAGTAATATTTCTTGAAGATGATTTCAATAAAAAATTCACTCGATTCAGTTTGTGCTCGAATTGAAGTCTTTATTTTCCGTTAGATCCATATCTACATCTGTCTATCTGTTTATCTGTTCAGCATATCATCTTTATTCTATCTATCATAGATAACATGCCGATATGACTCAACAATCTGTTACAATGTGATACATTGCTCTTGATAATTATTTCTTTATACATAAAGATTCTCAAGTTCAAAAGCAATAAGTTGATCAATGTATTATCTTCAACTGTATAATTCAAAATATTTCCTAAAAAACTGAACATATACATAGCTTATTAGAGCCAGTAAACAAATATGATTCACTCATGTAGAAAACTGATCTGATCTCTAACATCACTTCACAGTCTAGCCTTTACGACAGACAGAGACGAGTGGGATAGAGTCTTTATCTGGGTAGTGTTGACAGGATCATGATATGCTCATCTATGCAACGGGTAGCATCGAAAATGAAAAAAGTTACGCTTTAACGTTGATCATTAGTCTGTCTCATTTATGTGTACTGACTCCCGAATAGGAAACACAGTTACGTAATCTAATAACAAGGAGAACTTCTGAAGCTGACTAGGCTTGCTCCGTTCGTTTACCGATCGATTCTATAATCGGGACATAAGTAGTCAGCTTTATTCATCGTATTCTTAAAATTCTTCTCGCAATTCAGTGGTGAATCCAAAAGTGATCACAAAAAATCATTGAATAAATTCATGCGTGTCTCTTTCTGAAAATATTTTTAAAGATCTTCAATAGCAATTCAGGTGATGATCCACTCAGGGAGATAAAAAATGAATATGCAAAGCGAGAGAGATAGATAGAACGATAGATAAAACGAGAGAGAGAGAGAGAGAGAGAGAGAGAGAGAGAGAGAGAGAGAGAGCGCGAGAGAGAGAGAGAGATATGAAAATGTAAGGGATTACTACAAAAAAAGAAAATAATAGATTAACAAGCATAATTGCTCTTTTCAATGAACAGATGAGAAAAAGGCATTTAAAGTAAAACAGGAAAATAAATATGAAAGGTCGATAAGCAATTTAAGTCCACAATTTTCTTTTGATCTTTAGTTAAGTGTGTTTGGGGGGAGTAAACGTATAAAGAAAAAAAACGTAACGTTTTCTTTATATAATGTACGATATCATCTATTGCCGGATCCAAAAACTACTCGTATATTATATATGACTGGAATGAAAACAATCGGATGACAGAATTGCATTATTAAAAAATCAAATTCAATGCAATGGAACAAATTTGGGTTAATCTTGATCTTCATCTGACAAGATCTTGAGGCTTTTTAAAAAATCTTTTTCAGTGAATTTTGATTTCTCTCAGATTAATATCTTTTTCCCTAAAAATTCGCCTAATTAAATCTTTAAATCCCTTGAAAGTTTCAACCTGGATTTAAACTGCATTCTCAAAAAAAAAAAAAAAAATCTGGACCACAGAAGTAATATTGTTGCATTCTAATTTGTTAGCAGCTGCTTATAACATCTTTCATTGTTGTTTTTAAGATTCTTTTGAACACGGAATTTTCACAAATATCTACGTATGGATTTAGATATAAAATTTGGCTATGTATAACTGATTTGGCAGACAACACTGATTTAAGCCTTACATTGGTTAATGTTAAAGCAAGTGATATGATTGTTAGTAACTAACTAATATTTCCATTTGTCTAAAGATATCCTTTACAAATGACTTTTGGCTTGTGGGCAAAAGCAAGCACGAAAAAGAAATTGATGATATTTTTCTAGTAATTTTCGTTGTGAGAGCTTAATTAATTATACCTGAATTCTTAGGATCTATCTGTTTCTCATAAGGTCAATTGAATATTTCTTGAATGCTTTAGCATTGTGATCTCTTTCAGCCTATACTTATTTAAAAAACAAATACATAATGGTTCAATTTTTTTTTAAATGAAACTTTAAAATGAAGAACATAAGATGCTTGCATGCTCTGTAAATGTAGATAATATTACTTTCGGAGAAAATTTCTGAATCTGGTGTTTCCTAAAAGGTGCATAACGCGCGTCCCCTGAGCTTCACTGAACTCAACATCTTCATAGCGTCCAGTCTGAATCTCTTAATATAAACGTGCACTTTTTATTTTCTTCAAAAGGTGAAAAATGATGGGCTAGGGGGAAAACATAAACCGAGACGTAGGAGAAAACTAAGGATCACCATAAAAGAGACACGAAAATAGTCTGATTAAAAAAACCCAACAACTTAGATATGGCAAGGACCAGGCAAAGATATTTGAGATTAAAGAAAACAAATAATGTTCCTGTCGTGTTCGTAAAACAAAAATCTGAATATTTAAATGTTCTTACTTGTTCTGTCTACAATGTATTTACCTGTTATCACGCTCGCAAAATTTCGCTATAATTTTTTCAAAACAAATGATACAATTATTAATTACAAAA
>JAWDGP010003159.1:437500-450000 GCA_033675545.1 Elysia crispata | reverse complement strand
CTTCAAGACTTTTTTAATTATGGAACTTTACAATAAGCGTTTAGAAGACTCTTTTAGATAGACTGAGAAAGTACACATTTAGCTCTTTGCGAGTGGAAATATGCGGTTAAAACCCAACTCTATTCGATCTCTGTAGACTTCTCCCCTCCCTACCTCTTCTAATGTCTCTAAGTCTAAAGGTACTTTTTGAGTTATGCGCATTTCGCAAACTTGCTTTTCACAGCTAGTGAAAAAAAACCCCGCAATTTTGAAGTTACTCAAGAATTCCGAGTGCAATAAAATCCTTGCGTCATTGATATCACCACGCATCATCGTGGTTCAATCTATGTTTGATAATGGTTTTTATGTATCAGTAAGAGCTACTGCATATTATTTGATACCCTAGCAAAGATCAACGATGAAGAGATATGCTTTGTATTATCTACAATGCTTAACAGTATTTAAATACATGCCCTGCCTAGTAGGTGGTTCTCAATTAAATGCTATCACAGTTGTATTGAGTTGCAAGAATGAAAACTAAATATTAATCAGCCGTAAAAGTGGTTTAAAAAAATATCGGGTCTTTCAAATGAACCGAATTAATGAAGTTAATGGTGGGGTCTCGAATAATATTATTATGATTTTTTTTTCATGATTGACCAATGTTCATCTCATGAATAACATTAAAAAAATTAGGAACTGAAGCTTGTTAGTACTTGAGAAACTTCTGTTAATGTTGGGAAAAGAGATATTCACTCTTGACAGAAAGGTTTGCCCTCTGTGCCTCTAAGAAAAATTCGACATTTTCAAGAGAAAAAGAACTCTCAATCACAGGGAAGAAAATAATGTTCTTGAGGAAAAGCAGCAAAGCAACAAGCCGATCAGGTGAAGAATGTCAACAAGGCACACAGGGCGACGGTGACTCGAGTGTGTCTTATGTTTCTGCTAGGCTGTGGGGTCTGTCCATACCATCATTCTCTCTTTTTTACTGTTTTCGTTTTATCTGCCTACCTCCAGGTTTGTGTTTGCTTCTGCTACTTTATAGTAGTATGTTTTCCGGGTATTCATACTACTAGCAGTTAACTTTTATCTAAAAATCAAAGAAGGATGATTAGTATTTTTTTTCCTCGTATTCAAATTTCCATCCCTTATGCTACACACAGAACAAGCTTTACACACTCCATACCCTCTATTTTTTTCCTCCATGATTGTGTCATGTCGATCACGGTTTCCCTCTTGTTTTTCTACCCAAATTAGTCGTCTAATTGTCTCGTAACAGTTACTGTACAAGATAGACGGTAAAAAAATTTGAACCATGCAGCCTGTCATGTGATTTTCGGTTTGAAAAAAAAATCAAATTCGATTACCATTCCATGTTCACTTAGATCCATGTATTGAGTTGAATTTCTACGAACTTGTCTAGAAAAATTTGCGGATCGGAAGAGATCTAGATATATACCGGTAACCAGAGAGATTACACTAGCCCCTCTCTTTAACCCCTAACAAAAGCGCTTCATCTAGCTTAAGTAGGCGAAAGTTTTTCAGCCTCAGGAAGGTTTGTGATAGAGAGCATAACGCACTGCCAAAACTTGCAGGGGAGTAGCTGAACATTCTATTTCTTAACTTTCTCTTCTTTTCCTGCCATTCTGCACCTGACCACCACCCCAAGCGTTAATCCCCGTCCTTACTTACGTAGTCAAACACACACACTCTCTCTGTCTCTCTCTCTTCCTGTGTTTTCTGTCTGTCTGTCCGTCTGTCTGTCTGTCTGTCTGTCTGTCTGTCTGTCTGTCTCTCTCTCTCTCTCTCTCTCTCTCTCTCTCTCTCTCTCTCTCTCTCTCTCTCTCTCTCTCTCTCTGTGTGTGCTCTCTCTCGCTCCCTCTCTCCTTACTTCAGAGCAATTCTCACCGGCTCACTTTCGCAGACTCTCCAGAAAGGATAGCACCCCCTCTCACTGTGCTGGAACTACAAGCAGGTACTTATATGGCAAAAGCCCAGCTATGCACAGGAACATACTGTGAAAGGCTATTAATAGTTACACAACACGCGCGCACACGTGCAGTTTGATCACTTCTAGTCTACGATGAAGATGCGACGTTGTGCTTCCGTGTCCTTTTTTTTTAGAAATGTTATGGCATTTTGATGTTTTTTTCATTGTCGACCCCCACATTAATACATAGATTATACACTTGTTTCGACAGTTTTAGAAAATTAACATTTCAAGTAGCCTATTTAAAACTTACTACATTTGAGATACTCAAACATACAAGCACGTCACAAAACCCGTGCCGAAACCCAATCTTGTCCGTCATAATAGTTTGTCTGATTACGCAAACAATGGATTCGTTGATATGTGTAAAAAATACATTGTCGCTGACGAAAAATTAAACTAACTTTAAACACGATAATAATCGTGAAAGTTAAAGAATTTTTTTTCTCTCATGTAAATTTATCAAAACTAAAGAAGGAAAGAATTAATCTGACAAAATAAAAACAAACATGGCTAGAAGCTAGATCTAGATCTAGGAAATTTAACTATGAATAACTTAAACCACAGAGTATCTCTTTCTTTTTCTTCTTCCCTTTAGCCAATTGTATTAATTTATGTCTAAAGGATAAAAAGCAACTATAAAAAGACCACCTCCTTTCTCTTTTTTATTTTGTTTCTTCCTTTAGAAATTCTTATAGACCGCTTTCTATGTAGTACAGATCGCAATTAATGCTTGTGAAGCTGAGGTGTAAGATAAACTCGTGTAACCTTCATTCATTTGTTGACAAAAGAAATCGCGGGCTTTCGGATTCTCGACTTTGACGGCCTCACACGAAAACTATTTGTAATTTTGTTCGTTAATTATTCTGTGATGTACTCAGAAAGTTCCCCCACCCTTTTTTATTTTAAATGTCCTTAGAATGGTAACATTTTTTTTTCGCATTCAAACGCCTCGCGCACTCTGTTCTACAATTCTAGTTTAAATGAGCGAGCTTTTGTGCTCCCACACACAGTGGAATCTGAACCTGATAGATCACGGCGAATATAATCTGCGGGACAAAACTAGTACATCTATCTGCTAGGATACCTTCACCTAACCTCAACCTGATCTGGATTGAAAGAATAATGATTGCTCTCGTTACCGCCCCCCCCCCCCCCCCTCTCTCTCTCTCTCTCTCTCTCTCTCTGTGTCTCTGTCTCTCTGTCTCTGTCTGTCTGTCTGTCTGTCTGTCTGTCTGTCTGTCTGTCTGTCTCTCTCTCTCTCTCTCTCTCTCTCTCTCTCTCTCTCTCTCTTTTTCTGTCTCTCCCATCTGTCCCTTTCTCAGTATTTCTAGCTGTTAAGTATATCAACACCAAATCGCTATAGCTTTTACAGTCCATCGTTTTACATATGTTTTTCATTTTTTTCTTTAGTGCGAATTCTCCCATTTTCATAACCAACATCAATTCAGTCTTAAAATTGTGGATAGAGATTTAGATGAGAACTATAGCTTATATTTTATGGAATCTAGGTAAGATTTGGCCTATAAATTATTACAAGATTGTCTTTATCTGCATATTTTCATTTGATAACTGGGGTTTGAGTTCACCGCAGTCATACTCAATAATATTACTGACGCTATGTTTTGTAATTGTATGCTAGGGACGAGCAACTAAAAAAGCTTGGAGAGAAAAATGTGAGGCGCATTCATTAGCGATGCCCAAACTCCATATACATAATAACAGGAATTACGTAGCCAAAGGTTTAAACTTGTCCGACCCAGGCCTCTGAAATATTGGAATGAGTACCATTTACAAAATTGCCAAGTTGTGAGTTATGCGATAATATATTCCTCTCCCCTTTGTTCCTTCTGGTGTCAGCTGGTTCTAGAGAGGTAAGAGTTATAAGAGAGGATAGAAATTTGACACCGCTTTTGTTTCCTTCTGTTCTGACGCTTATTTACCAAGCACGCACATACTAGTTGCCTTTCAAAATCTCCGATCAAATAACTACATTAATGACACTATTTCAGTGCCGACTGGGCATGACAGTTTAAAAAAAATGCTTGACATCAGGAAAATGTCACTGTGGGATTTAAAAGTAATCGTAAGGAAAACCAAAAGGAGAGAAGTTTTGCTTCCTTTCAATGAGAAATAGAACAATGTGGGTGAGTCCAAATACTTGGGAGTAATGTTCCCCAGCAACACACAATTTGTGAATACTGTGAAAAACAACATTAACAAAACATAAGAGGCATACTTCTTTCTTATGAGAACTTGTGTTTATAACCTATGCCTATTGACTGCACAATCGACTTGCTAACAAAAGTAGTGGATCCTGTGCTGCAGTAGGACAACGAACTTGATGCCTAGAGCTGTTTCCCAACTAGTGCCTCAAAACAGTTTAATGGAAGAAACTCTACCACTTCATAAATGGTTTGGACTGAGACAGTACCAGCACCCCACGGGAAATTGAGAAACATCGACTTCTTGAAAATTCGTTTAGTCAAAAAAAAAAAAAAAAAAAAAAAAATCTGTTCTACTCAGAGAAATATAGCCAACGTTAAAGTAGCCTATAAGTGAATAGACGATATTGAACAAAATTTAAATGACTCTGAATTGAACTGCATTTGTCAGTGTTAAAAATGAATAGTAAATCAGAATTGTATAAATTCAGTTAAACAGTTATATACCTGATCAAGTCCGACAAGGATATCAAGCTGACCAGAAACTCAGCAGCAGAATGAAAAAGCGAGTTTGGTTTTCTTCATTAGAAGGATGAGTTGGATGGAACTTCAAACATTTCCTGTAATTAGCGCCTAGAGTTTATTACCGTATCCTAAGTTTAAAATGGCAAATTCCAAATTACCACTAGAACTTGGAAGACATGGACAGAATTATACGCTACCACATGAGATCATGCGACTATTGTCAAAGAAGTACCGGTATGAGAGATGAGTATAATTTTGCCACCGATTTACACAGATTTCGAACCCAGAAAGAGTCTGATCCTTACGAAATTTCCCAAAAGGCCCTCGTTAAATAAACTAAACAAACTTTTCTCTTCTAATAACCCATGCATCCTAAAGTATGCTGCAATCTTATGAGAATAATGACACAATGCCTATTTGAATAATCCTAGCCATAATGGCACATGCTACCAAGTTTGGATAGATCAACTTGGATGATACTAAAATGTCGTTTTACTTGTTACCTTTCCTACCTATTGCATTTTGTAAGTGCGGCGGACCTCTAGAGGCTCTTCGATTAGCTCTTGTGCAATAAGTTACCAAACACAAGCATATCATTCTGACTCTGTCTCTCTCTCTCTCTCTCTCTCTCTCTCTCTCTCTCTCTCTCTCTCTCTCTCTGTCTCCCTCACTCTCAGCCTGTCTCATTCCTTTCACTGTTTCTCAACATGTAGGCCGTTGTTTAGACAATGCAATATAAAAGACATAATTATAAAAGATGCCCAACAGATATAAAATCTCCTCAGACGTAGCGTCATCTATGACAAGGATCAAAACTCCTGCTTTTTAGTCCAGGCTGTCTTTCATCGCCCTTTTACCTACATAAATCGATTGTTAATTTACGACTCTAAAGGTATCGATCATAAAGCTTATGTTGTCTATCCGCAACAACAAACACCCGTTACGTCAAGAAGTAGAGGCTGTAGACAATCAATCATGCAATTCAGGTTCTTAATATTAACACACTGAATCTGTTCTCTAGCTTCAGTTCACAGTTCACAAATTTATTCTGAAGAGGGGCTAAATTTTTTTATGACAAGCATTACATGACATTTAATTTAGATTTTCAACCAAGGAAGCTTGAACAGATTTGTGATGGGTGTGATCTGTTAAGCTCTGTTTGTCTAGGGGTATGAAAATATACAAAGCCAATCACACGACTCGCACTTAGAAAATAAGTCTGAAGTCCGCAAGTATAAAATTGCAAACTGTTTAATCCAACGCAAGAGCTTGACTCTATAGTCACTGCACACTCTTAAACTCACTGTAGGCAGACTCTTAAAATCACTGTAGTTTAACTTGATGTTGACTCAATAATCACTAACTGGAGGTAGACTTAATAATCACTCACTGAAGCCTTGATGTTGACTGCCTAAATATAATTTCGACTCTTATTTATACAAAATCTCGTCGAATCATCCAGAAAAGGAAGTACATAAATTGTAAGAGAAGAAATTATTGGTACACAACAGTAGCAATTAGCAAACAATCAAAACAAAGGTAAACAAGGGGTGACGAGATCATTACTCTGCTAGACCTAGGTCGGAGATTCTAGAAGAATCTAGGCCATACAAGTGCGGGCTGTGTTCAATAAACAAGACTCACTTCTTAGGCTTAAAATACAAACATTATGCAACTTAATAAGACGATGTACATAGATCTAGCCGATCCGCTACCCAAAAGTTACGCACCTAAAAAGGTGAGGAAATGAATAGATCAACTTATAGTACAATGCGTTACACATTCCCCCATTTAAAATAATTTTTCCCAAAAATTCATTCTTACGTTCGTCCAAAGCATTGTATACTGCTCTCCATTTGATACATGTATCATCAATAAAATGGATACATCACAAAACTTTTACTTGATGTGGGCATACTGGCAGTCATGTTTTACGTTTAGTATAACCCGAAAATACTGGCAATACAGACAATAGGATCGTTACTTGGAAAAAGGTAAATCACAATATTACAATAAGTACAGGCTTATCAGAAGTTGCCTACCTCACAACAATGTTAACAATGCAATCAAAATGTTATACAGGAACTCTGTTAAGAAAGTCAGCTCCCACATTGTCTTTGCCTTTAAATTAATGTGTTCTACTCTATAAACAACTAAAACTCTGCAGAGCCAATACCCAACGCATAATACGAGGGTTATCAAATTTTGAAACCTTTAGGAATTCGAGGGGTCGGTGATCTGTCTGAAGCGAGAGCTGACCCCAAACAATCCCGAGACATTCTCTATCCATCAAGAATATCTCTTCTCCCTATCTAGAAGTTTCCTTCTTGCATAAGCGACAGGAAATATGTGCCCATCCCTATTCTGTAACAGGGCGGCACCTAAGCCTTATCAGGTGCGTCTCATCTCAAAACAAACTCTTTATTAACGTCAGGGAGCATCAGTATGGGTTTGCAAATTCAGTAATTGCAGCTTTCTTCAATGCGGTGTACGCTCTTTCCTGAAGCTCTCCCCACACAACTTTGTTAGGGTGACCTTTGCGAGTTAGACCTGACAGTGGGGCAGAAATAGCAGCAAAGTTAGATATGAATGGTTGATAATAACCAACCAAACCTAAAAATAATCTAATCTCTTTCTTGGTGGCCAGTCTCTGGGCGTCTTTCAATTTCTCAACATTGCAGTCCTGAAGTCCAACTGTCCCCCTTCCAAGGCGGTGTCCTAGAAAGTCGACTTGTGTTGCTCTCAGTTCACACTTTGTTGGTCTCGCAACTAGGCTGGCCGCTTTAAGCCGTTTGAGGAGTTCCTCCAAGACTTGCAAGTGTTCCTTCCACGTCTTGGTATGCACCAACAGATCATTGATGTTATCCATTCCCTCCAGAAGTCGTCGCACTGCTCTTGTCATGGTCATACCGGAGTTAACCATACCGAACGGCATCCGCAGGTACTCGTAGTTTTGACCCATCGTCACGAAAGCAGTCTTGGGAACATCTGAGGGCCTCACAGGTATCTGGTGATAACCCTTGGCTACGTCGAGCTTGGAGAAGTACTTGTCTTCGCTCATACCAAGGAAAGACTCAGCTGGCGAAGGAACGGGTTGAGGGTCAGTGACCGTAATCTTGTTGAGACGTCGGAAATCAATGCAGACACGATTACTCCCGTTCTTCTTCTTCTTCACAACGACCACAGGCGATGCGTATGGTGAATCACTCTTCGGTATGACCCCTAGGTCCTCCATCTGCTGTAACTCTTCCTTTAGTGAAGACTTCAGGGCGAATGGTACAGGATACGGCGTCTGACGTACAGGTACGTCGGAAGTTAGGTCGATCCGGTGTTCAGCCAGATCAGTGTCGCCTGGACGATCTGAGAATATCTCGCTGAACCTCTGGACCATAAACTACAGCTCCCAATTTTGGTCATACGTCACGGCTTCACCGAACTTGACATCCGCAGCATCTTCCTTCTGTCCTCAAGTACCAATCTCGGGTAGATCTTCGGAGGCTTGTCCGTCACCGGTCAAATTGCCTTAATCATTATCTGCCTCGTAGTCGTAGTCCTCAACCACGGCCATACGACGGAAGGTTGAGGTCATCTCGAGTCTGGCTCGAGACATCGAGTACTCTTGAACTAGTTTCAATACGCAGCGTCCTCTGACATATACCACACGAGCAACAGTAACTGGCCACGTCCTCGTTTATGCCAGGCCAGTAGAAGTTACTCATTATCTTCTCCCTGGTCTTGTTTATTCCAAGGTGACCTCCGGTGATCGTATCACGGGCTACTGACATCACCTACTTTCTCAGGCTTTCTGGGAGAACGACTTGTCGTACATTAACCCCTCCGTGGGTCGCGTCATTATAGACTCCGTACACGATCCCGTCTCTTTTCTCGAAGAATGATGGTCTTCCCGCACGATTTTCAGACATAGCAGTCTCGCCCATCCTCTTGATGGCTTCATCATCTTGCTGGAGTCGACTCAGCTGTCCCCGATCCACTCCTGTGAGCTTCGGTTTATCTGGTACTGTAAGTGGCTTATGCCTGACCACCTGTCTTGCTTGGGCCCTTGTCGTTACAAGGCTGTCATAACAGGGTCATCTGGGTTCCGAGCACCCGGGACGTTTTCCTCAACAAGATTACACATGGCCATCGGTATGCGTGACGTCTCTACTTCTCCGGACAGATAAGATGTCTTGACTTGAATCCTGGCCTTTTCCGCCAGCTATCCTGACAATCAAACAGCACTTTCCTGTTAGCTGATCATCATCAACTAACCCGCGACGAACCACGACGCCCTAACAACTTGTCATCCAAGAGAGCGGGATCGGCAGCCATGCGGGTTATGGAAATCCAAGGATCAGCATCAGGAGAGGATGCGGGAAGAGCGGACACAAGATATAATGTCAGAACCGAAGTCCAAGACAGGTTGCTGCAGTTGGCGAGTGGGAAAATATTTCCAGCCATGATAGACTGTGGAACCTGTGGTGGTAAGGGATCAGCCAGGGAACTGAACTTATCGATTGTCGACGTATTAAGGTATCTCAGCTTGGAATTTTTTTTTCATCACCGGCGCCTAAATCAAGGTGTGTTTTATCATTTATTGTAGACAGCTTAATCTTTGTTTCCAAAAATTATTTCAACTAAATTCTTGGCTTGGATGTTTCCTTACTGACTTTTTCCGCCAACATATGGTGTAGGTATACGTAGAGGATTATTTGATTTGTGAGTGGAGAGTGACGTGCTCAGCATTGTTCCCTTGGACTAGCTGGTACCGTTATGTTTGTACTATCGGACAAATCGTTCAGGAATCTTGATTCCTTGAAGAACTTTCTTTTATGGATCATGAATGGTGCTAAGTGGCGAATATTTATTGACTTTGAATGCATTTCTTTGTCTTTCAAACCCAGATAAGTATTAAGAAAAGTCGAGTCTCCTAAGTCATTTATTCACAACAAAGATGTCAGGTCAAACATATGTGTCAGCTTCTTGCTGGTGCTGCTACGATAGCGCCATCTCTCTCTCTCTCTCTCTCTCTCTCTCTCTCTCTCTCTCTCTCTCTCTCTCTCTCTCTCTCTCTCTCTCTCTCTCTCTCTCTCTCTCTCTCTCTCTCTCTCTCTCTCTCTCTCTCTCTCTCTCTCTCTCTCATTTCTTTTCTGCTAAGCCAACCCAGTCCAAAGCCTAAAAAAAGTAAAAGGGAATTCAGAGTGAAAGTTCATCTTTCATAAGCTTCAACACAAAATTGCTAATTTAAGTCTCATACATTTTCTTCTCTCCCTTCCCCTACGTATGCATTAAAGTCGCCCATGTTGATCAGAAGGACCCGCTGACTGCATTGACGATTCTAATGCAGTGGGAAAGGTGAGAGGAGAAAACGTGGTAGGAAAGAATCTGTTTGAATGATGTCATACTGACAAACTTTTTTATCAGAAACACATGGTTTCAGCAAACAACAGGAAGGGAATGGACTTGGAAAAGCCCAGAAGATGGAAGCCAAAACCATATACATGTAGATTACATCATGATCATTAAAAGATTTAGATATGCAATTGCCTCAGTAAAGACCTACCTGGACCAGATTGTTACAGTGATGATGTTTTAGTGGCTGCTGAATTCAAATTGAAACTAAGGCAAACCTGAAGTGCACTTAAATTATCAAACTTGACTTGACTCTATTAAAATCGAACCAGACCCCTCATGAAAAATATCACAAACCGTTGAAAATAAATTTGAATTCTTTTCATCAAAAGGTGTCGTTTGGCCAAATTTTCAAGTGTCACTTCCTATTTCTACAATATTAGCTTCCCTCTCTCCTTTTTGATGTCCTTGTTCATGATTGTTTCTCTTCTCAGGCGGTGCTTAATGGTTAGAACACCTGCCTCAGCGACTAACACGCAGAATTTCCTTGTAACTGTTTTTTTTTTTTTTTCACGCTGTAAGATTCGTTGACTCGGGCTTCTCCTGATGTGGTTTATCATAAGTCAGACACCTTGTCACAGATGATTTTTTCCCTTCTTGCTTGCTTAATCTGTCCTGGCAGAAACCGCAAATATTCTCAAATTTTGAAATTTTTAAAATGAAAATAGAAACCTATTTTCTGTTTTCAATCTATTCACGTATTGAAAGGTCTAGGACTGAGTTTATGCCAAGGAAAAGTAACTATGCCTCAAGTTTTGTGAAAGCTGTCATGAGTGAAATAATAATAGACGGTGTTTGCCACTGTAAACAACCTTGATTAGGCATCTAGAACTATGCAATTTACACATTATTGCTGTTTAAATTTTTGGCAGATTCCTTGCATTACGGAACAATCTTGTTGAAATTTATTTATAGTTTTTTCTTCATTTTTTTAAATTTACAATTATCTTAATTCATAAATTGTTGGTAGATAGAAATAAATCAGCTTTGCATTTTATTGCTAATAGAAACATTTTCAGTACTCCAACAAACTTTTCCGCCACCATGCAATACCTGGATCATAAGAAGAGAATCAAGCATTCAGATTAAATTATGGATATGCAAAAAATGGAATGCTTGTAAACAATGCAAAGAAAATGGAGGGCAAAGACAGGTTGGTAAAAAGGCAAAACACTTGTAATGTTTATAAACAGGGTTGCATAAATTAAATAGAAATTTCGAGATAAAAATATAAACATAAAACTATGATATTTCAAAATAAAATCGTTACATTAATCTGTCCACGTGCTATGCAGGGTGCCGTTTCCTCCAGGCCTTCTATAGGTCGTCGTTTGTATGAATATTATTTGTTAATATGAGACTATGCGTAAATTTTACTTGTAGTTGTTAAGTTTTGCCCAGTAACCACTTTAAAATATAATTGGCTTTCTTTTTTATTTTGTTAAATTAAAAGTGAATCTGACACGAAACTTTCACTGCATAATTTTTGACAATTTGTTGGAAATCTCTTGCCCTCAAACGCAAATCTGGTACGGTCGGAAAGAAAGAGGACCCCACTTGTCCGCTATGCCAAAGCAGGCAGACCACAGAGCATGTCTTGAGCTCTTTCAAAATCATCCTCTCACAGGGGCGATACACATGGAGGCATAACAGAGTCCTTCAAGAACTTGCCGCAATCATGAAAACGGCTAAAGGAGAGACTACCCTCCCTAAAACCAACGCGTTGATATTCACAACAGAGGGAGGCGTTAAGTCATGGTACGGAAGGCCGGTGAGGACACACTAGACGGCTGTGATGACTGGGATGATTCAGCAGATCTTCCAGAATGGAACAGTCACCCCAGTATAATCAAAGAAACAAGATTAAGGCCTGATATTGTGATCCATTCAGCTTTCAAACAACAACTGATCATGGTGGAGCTAATAGTTCCATACGAAAACGGAATGGAAGAGGCCCACATCTACAAAATAGAGAAATACCTGCAATCCATCAAAAGATGAGAGTGTGGGTTCGAATCCTGGCGCTGTGCAAAAAAAAAAAAAAAAAAAAAGCGAACAGGCAGACACCTGGGAATCATGACCTGGGTGTGGCCCGACACTCTTAGAATATCAGAAGTTCAGGGCCGAAACACTTGATACAGGAGTTCTTCTCTGAAGACTACCTGTTATCTAGCTCCCTTTTGTGGCGAATTTGTTCTTTATGTTTTAATTTGGAATCTTCTTAGGGACAGCTCAATATCATTTTGTTTCATGAAATTTCTTTATCACAGTTGTATTGCTACCGTCTAGTGCTGTGTCGCTGATTTCTGATGTTTCACTTGCACTTGTTTCGTTGCTGTATTTTGGGTCAAAGTTCATAAGTTCTTAATTTTCATAAAAGCGTGTTGTGGATAAGTATTTTGTCAGTGTTGTGCTCAGTCACAGCGGCTGGG
>JAWDGP010003159.1:405000-432500 GCA_033675545.1 Elysia crispata | reverse complement strand
ATATAGTTATAAGGTCGCCTTAATAAAATAAAACTTCTTGCAGTTGATATTTTAAGTGAAATGTATCAGGTCACCTTAAAAGAATAAAACGTCTATAAATAGTTATTTTAGATGATAGATAACGTCACCATAAAAAATAAAACTTCTTTTAATTATTATTTTAGATTATAGATAAGGTAGCCTTAAGAAATAAAACTTCTTTCGATTGTTATTTTAGGTGATGTATTGGGTCGCCTTAAAAAATAAAAATTCTTTTAATTGTTATTTTAGATGATATATAAGGTCGACTTAATTAGACTAAAACTTCTTTCAATTGTTATCTTAGTATATTAGGTCGCCTTAAAACGTCGCAAACTAAGGTTTCGGTTCTGTGAAGTAATCTACTGGAGGTTTTGGGCTGACGCACAGCGTGTTGACACATCGCTGTGAAATTCTATTATGAAATATTTGTCTTACATGAACGGGTTGTAGCTAGATTTTGTGTTATAAAGAATATTGGTCTTTTTTTTTTGATGAGACAAAATCGGAAAGGAGCAAGTGCTGTTAAGTTCAGATTCTATTTATAGGATATTCACATAGAGGTCACGTTGTTTGTATATATATATATATGTTCAAGTCTGTTATAAATATTGACATAATGGGTAGTCGGGATGTGAACAGCAGAACAAAAAAATATTGAAAACCGGTATTTACAAAAACCAAATACGGAAGACTAGTATCATAGGGAAATAACTGTAAGAGAATTGGCTGCACATTGACTGGAAATAAGATTTTGATTTCTAACTCTCTCTCCCCCCCCTCCTTGATTTACTTAGTTTTACAAGCATATTTTTTATCTTCAAAAGTATATCATTTTTTTTCTGTATAAAAAGATTTAAACCACGAGAAAAGCATATTCTGGCTCGAGACTGAAAACTTTTTACTGGATCTATCATGGTCCTTGTGCCGTTGTGGGTGTGAATACTGCGAAACTTTCTCTCTTAAGCTTAGCACTTGCTCAAAATATCTTCATTATTGTCAAGCTTTAGGTTACATACGACCAGTTCAAACAGATTTTATGTTCAAAACACCCGACTACATAGCTCAGCATAGTATGAATTTGTGTTGCTGTGTAGTGTAACGACGAAATGGTTCAAGTGAATACAAATTCTGTGTTCAAAACAAAGAGAAACAATCATTTCTAGTACGAAGGCAAAGGGAAAAAGCGGTCGAAGTGAAGGGAAAGGAGGATGGTTACTCTTTAATCCAAGCACATAAAAATTTGAACATTTTGGAAGTTTAATAATTTTTTTTATATTGATGATGTAGATTTATTCTTGAGAGAGTAAAATATCAGTGGTAATTATTGTAAAGGCAAAAAGATCATGACTACAATGCTTCCTTGTGAAAAATTAACTGATTTCAAGCAAGGCCGGTAGAAAGCGATTTAAACCTCTATGTCAATAGTATTAATAATTTGCGGCAATCGAGGAACTGGTAACTTTGCAGGATGCTCGGCTCCGAAAAGCATGAGAGGATGAGAGAAAAATGACGGTGGTTGGAGACCTACAAACTACCATTGTTTTCTGGGTTGCTGTTGGTACTATCTTATCTTACTCTTCACTGCTGAAACACGTGCGAGAGGGAGGGCACAGAGAGAGAGAGAGGAGAGAGAGAGAGAGAGAAAGAGAGAGAGAGAGAGAGAGAGAGAGAGAGAGAGAGAGAGAGAGAGAGAGAGAGAGAGAGAGAGACAGAGACAGAGACAGAGAGACAGAGAGTATACCCAAGGGTAAACAGGCTTTGACTGCAGGAATTTCGCCACGTCAGCGAGAAAAAACTCGGGAGTCAGGTAAGCAAGGATCCAGATCTCTCTAGATGTTCGTCCAAAATGATGTGGAGGGGTCTCGCGCTCAGAGCTAGAGGTGCCTAGTTGTAGGTCTACTCATTGCTGAGACTAAGAGTGTAGGCTGATGCCCTACCTGGATACGTTCCAGAGATTATGCGGGGGGGTCTGAGATGGTTGTTGGGGCACTCCGTGAGTCAAAGCAGGTAACTGCTGGTGAGGATGATATAGAGAGTAGTATCGAGTGCCAGGAACACACGCGCGCACACAGTAGCTACTCACACAGCTACACGTCTACACACCTGAGATAGAGTTCGACGGAGAGAGCTTTAGAGAGAGGGGTGGAGAAACAGAGTTGTGGGGAAGAAGTAGATGGGGTTCATCCCTTTTCCAACCTTCCCAGGTACTTATAGGGAATGGTGCGTAGGGATACAAAATGCAATCTTAGCACAGGAAAGGTTAGAATTGATCAACGGTATCTTCTTGTAAAATGAGTGTTAAGATTATTTTTTTTCACCCACCTGCAGAAAAGAAGACTTTCGAATTTGATAAATAACAGTTGAAAACATGAAAAATAGAAAAGAAAAAAAAACTGGCATATGCTTTTACGTTTTATTTCTTATGGTACATAGTAAAGGCAAGATTTAGAGGGGAGAAATATGGTTATGAAGTAGCCAAGTAGGCATAAAGTTTAAACGGAAATGGCGCATCAGGAAAAGATATGAATTGAAAGTAGATTAATTATAATTCTAGATGAATACATCTATATGTAATAGAGGCATGTCCGGGTGCACTGGATGACATGTTTCTTGATCAATTTGTGTCGGATTTAATTAAGTTAAGCAGGTATGTCAGTGGGTGGGCGGTACGCGTGTGTTTTTTTTTTTTTTTTTTTTTTTTCGTAGCAGTTCTATCAGCTTAGTTTGTTTTAATAAGCACAAGTATTCATCCCTCCTACACCCCCACTTCTAGATTCCATCTTCTTTTTCAATGTTCTAAGGTCATGACCCCAGCTTGCCCGACCCAATGGCCCAGATTTGACAGGAGTAAAACTAAAAGCCCCTTAAGGTGTCAGGTCAAGTTTGAATTGGGGAAAAAAAATCACATTTTTTGAATCGATTGCGCTTGTGTTGATTATTTTGAATCAAGGGTTATTTAAAGTGACGAGATTTCGCGGCTGCTTTAATTTGTTTGTAAAATCGTTCTAATAACGACCTACTTTCGTACTTTTTTCAAAGTTGTGTAATCTTCCAACAATAACTATGCTTCCTTTTCTCCTACTCATCCTTCTCTATCATCATCATCATCATCTTCTTCTTCTTCTTCGTCGTCGTCATCGTTTCAATATGATTATTAATAAATTATATGTATGCATTATAAAAGGCATCTTAGATTTGTTTCTAGTCTATCTCCTCCAAAACCACCCCACGCAAAGGAATCATTTAATAAGTTTTGATCACCACTACCGGACATGATGTTAGGCAGTGGACAAGGGTACTGACCTACTCGCTACGCGTGCCCTTGGCCATCCATGATGTAGCCCGGCCAACTGTGTTTCACACAGCACTCCTGACATGGCGCCAATGGTAGCCACACCAGTCGCCCTGCCCGCGAGACGTTTCCTCCAAGAATTCATTAGATTTGGTAGACTGAAGAAATTATAAATATTCAGACCTTAGAATGCCCTTGAAAATAGATTGTATTTTGTTTCAATAGACCTGTGCTGAATGAGCCGTTGTGAGGAAAAAGAAGTTTTCATGGGGCTGTTGGTTCAACTGTGTTACACGAAGTTTAATCACCTAACCTTAAGTAGAAAAACAGGGTGAGCTTTTATTTGAACAATACAATAACTATTTCCAGATTATTTTCATCAAAATAGTCAGCCCCTCTACATCTACGACATTATATACACAGTCAGTTTTAAATGAACAGAATCAGAGATGATAATTCTCAGCCTTCAAGGACAATTTTCTGAATTTTCAACTTTAACTCACCATTTGAACAATGTTAAAACACACCAATGTTAGCCCAACGACTGCGCATTCCACCACAAAATAAAGCAGTTTAACCTAACCTATGACAGTGTGTACCAAGAGGCTTTGAAATAAAAAAACACACCAGCCTCAAATGATCACAATATGTCACTTGGGTTCATCCTACCACTAGAGCTGTGAAAATCTGAGCACTTATTTTAACTTTATCACTTTCAGGTTTTGTACCAACTCAAAACTGGTGAAAAGACCTCACAGCAATCTTTTCAAAGAGTACTTTTTTTTTAATCGCAAACTTATTTCCTTTTTACTCTCTGTCTGTCTGTCTGTCTATCTGTCTGTCTCTATCTATCTATCTATCTATCTCTCTCTCTCTCTCTCTCTCTCTCTCTCTCTCTCTCTCTCTCTCTCGCATTCCCTTTCTCTGAGTTTAATTGCCAAACACTGTAGATGATTTATAGTGCGCAGGTTAGTGACAAGGGGTCGATTTCGTTCTTGTATCAATTATTGGGGTAAAGCCTACCTTGGATCTCAAGTGTGAAATCAAGTTAATGGATTCTCTGATATACATATAAAATGATAGATATAGAAGATCTTACCTTGAATTCTCTTCATACGACACTGGTGTTTCAAGCGGAGGACAAAGTTGTCGCTTGTCCCCCGCTCTCTCCGGGTATGACTGAGGTTATACAATCTCGACAATCACAGGAGATGTTCCCCTGTGATTGTCGAGATTGTCCAAAATTAACTATTCTCTGTGAACCGCGTGGACCTTTTTCCACGGGCACAATCTTATCTTATGCACTAATTTAGTGACAGTGTTTGAAACACAATCTCATGATTGGATCAAAGAGAATTTTTAAATATATTTATCAGCAACTTCAAAGAAAGACCCACCCCATTTCCAGACTGCGACAAACTATAAATTTCAATTAAAGCCTTCTATCCTAAAAATTTGAACCGAGTTATATTTTACAAGAATTACCAGATTATTATCAAACGAACATTCCATTAGATTTAGTGTAATACATATACTTATATAAGCTATAATCCAAAAAAATTAAATCAAACCGTTTACAAGAAGTAGCCAGATAGCTAATATTTTGCTAGATGCTTAAAATACAGGTTCAAGTTAAGACAAGGACAGTTTTCTGGGGTAATAATCCATTTCTGGTTTTATTGTAATGCTCAATCACGAAATAAAGTACAGAAGTATTAAAAATGCTTCTACGTTACATTAATATGTGTATATATGTGTATATATATATATATATATATATATATATATATATATATATATATATATATCTATATGTATATAATAGAAAAGTATCTGATATTATATTCTATGTAAATTTACATTTATTTAAAACAAGATATGTACTAGTCACAGCTAATGAGAGAAAGTTTGACCCGTCAATCTGAAAATATAAAATTAACATATGGTCAGCATGAAGCTGATCATGAGTAAAAAAACCAATATCTGCACGGATCTTAATTGAAATAATCTAGATTGTGCTTTTTAACTTACAGATATTTGATACACCATATCTGTTATACTTAGGACAGGCTAATCCACAACAGACAGGAGATAATTTTATTGTGTGCTGCTGCTTATATTTCATTTAATCTATGATATAGGTTTAATATGGATGTTAGATCTTGATTTAAACTATAGAAATTATGAATGTATGTTATGTGATAAAAACACTAACGGTGTATGCAGTGGCCATAATACCCGTTCGGTCTATGAATGCACGATTTCAAACGTGCATCCTGTTAGGCGTCCTATGTTCTCCAGGAGTTAAGCTTGTCATGTCGTGATGAGCACAGCTTCTCTTCCTCTAATATCAATACGTGGTCACTGGAATGAAACAACTTCTGTTCTTTCGCAAGATTTTAAGAGATCCTTTAAACAATTACTCTAAGGTTATAAATTCTCAGAAAAAAATTCATGTTGTTTGTATTTACATGATTTTTTAAAAAAGTATTTGAAAAGGATCTTTCACAAGATTAACGTTTTACAAAATCAGTGTAATAATGTTATTAAATTTTTGTCCTCTTCTCCTCGAGGAGAAGCCCTGATCACACGTTTACATCTTCTGCTGTAAAAGAGCTCTGAACTGACCACCACGCTATTCAGGTTAATGCCAGTTGAACAGTTCAAGTTTGCAACCTTGATACAATTTCATTCATCTCACTCCTCGGTAGTTTTATATTGTTTCTTTTTTGTTAAGTTTTAATTTGTATTTCATTTGCTGCTTTTGCTTTTTGGTTCCTTTTATTTTGTTCTCCACTACAATTGGTTCTAGATTTTAATGCAGTTCATCACGCCTGTTAGGGCTGCTGAACCCATAACTGAAAGGAATACATTTGGAGAAGTTAAAACTATGTAGGGCCCAATTGCAGTCATCTTATCCACTTTCCATAAGAAAATTTACTCATTCAAACATAGCACTTTTTATGATAGTATGAGAGTGAATCAAGAGTATAGAATCTTGATTTGATAGGCTTATTTCTGATAAGTCTAGATTCTAACGATCTAGATCTAAAGATGATATCAGCCTGAAGCTCTTTATTTTATCATCGTGTAAGACTATGTTCTCTGTTTAAATTAAAAAAGCCTCGATCTCAGACAGATGACAGTATACAGTCATAGGCACAGTATGCAATAGCACCAGATCTTGATCAACATACATCTATTCTTGATATATGCATGTACTTTTTTCTAAAACGCAGTGTCTCTTCCCCTGGTGTTGGAATTTCAGAATTTGCTTATTCTCAACCACAATTGCGCATATTATATGAAATTAATCAACGTCTGCATCCTTTTAAGCAGGTTGGGAATAAGTGCAACCTTCCTTAAAATTAAATCCCTTCCAGGTGACCCATACTTTCATTCCATATCAGTTTTATCTATCTGAGTTCTTTGAAAAATCCAGAACCGAAACATCCTTCAAATCCCCAAACCTACTTCTTATTCTAGAAGCAGAGTAATAGCCGAATAAAACTGTTGGCACATATAAACCGACTCCTCTCCCATTGAAGCAACATACAGTCGAAATTTATTTCACCTTCTTATTCAAAAACAACAACAACGTACGATTTTGCGAAAGGAAATTTCAGTTTTAATTTTTGAGAAATATAGCTCAACTTTTGGGGCCAACACTATTGGCTCAAAGTTTGAACAGAGAGGGGCAGCTGATTCTTTGTACTCTGGAAAATAAGATGAATCCAAATGTGTATGTTGGAGAGAAGGCTCAGAGTCAGAGAAAATACTTCTACTCCTCAAGAAATCAGACTCATTAAGTTTTAAAAGTCAACGTTACAAGGATTCCACATAGAACAGTTTGCAAGATAAAAACTTCAATGCCATCTAACAAGCCTACTGGATTCTGAACCAGCAAATGAGTAACTTATTATCGAAACTCTACCAGCCTTGAAAAGGCTGGCTAAATTCAAAGGTTGGAGCACTAAATGAAACTATATTGTACAGACACAGCATTGGCAACACATGAACAAAACACAACCATCTTTTTTGTAATGTTCATGTTAGACGTTATATAGTATAATTTATAAAAAAAATTCTATACACAAGAAGTAGATTCTTGACAGACGTTATATTGTATAATTTATAAAACTTTCTGTTGACAAGTAGTAGATTCTTCAAGGCTATAGACCTCTACATATTGTTTCGAGAGGTATTTTCCTATAATTTGGAGGTTGTCTGAAATATTGTGAGACATATTCGTGGTATGTGTTGGTATATAATTATTATACCCATAATTATATAATTAATTAACTTTGATAAAAACAGTAAGCAGAGAAACGGAAGCCGTGAGATCAATAACAGTGGTTGTTCGGGCTTGTAAAACTATTCATTCAATCGACCTATCAAATTGTAAGTATAAACCTACAAGCGATTCCTTAATTGATTCATTATTAATGCCATATTGACAATTTTGCAACTAATCTATTGTTTTGAGATTGTAGGATGAAAGTTAACTACTATTTCAAAATTTTCTACCTCAAGACCAGTAAGGTTAAAAAATTACGCACATTCCATTAATACTGCCTCGATGCTCTACACAATCGAATACTCTCTCTTTCACGGTCGGACTCTGATTCTTTTTTTGTCATAAAATTCCATCGCTCATCTCTCATAGACTCTATTTCGACATTTTATATGTCTTTTGCCCCCTCTTTTTTTTTTGAACGAAACTGTTTTTTTTTTCTTCCTTTGTATTAATTTTTGTAAACTATTTTTTATATAGACGATTTGACCATGGGCAAGTCTAGAATCTCTTCTTCTAGTTCTATTTCTTTGAGTGTTCATCAGATTGGAACTTTCTTACAGAATCTAGATCATGGGTTCTCAACTATGGCTCGCGGGGTCGCGACAATATACTGGGGGATCGCGACATCATAGAATTAAAAGGGTATATCACTTCAAACCCAATAACTCTCAGCCCTCAATACTAATTATGCTTTTATTCACATTTTGAACGAAGTGAGCACCCAATAACATTATAACAACATGATGAATAATTTTTTTTAAAAATCACAAATTTTGTTTTGAATATTTTCTTATTAACATAGGACCCGTGTCTTTCTAAAATCTCAAAAAGTTATATATTATAAAATTTAAATAAATATTGTTTAAGAAGAACAAAATCAGAAAAGTGCTCAACTTTAAGATAAGAGGAGCTCAAATAAGTTAAGGAAAGTCTATATCACTTACTATTATTCGCTACACAAGAGTTTCGAGTTTTATTTCTACAGGTAAATCTCTTCGATATATATATATATATATATATATATATATATATATATATATAGTTAAATAATTATGTGTGTGCATCTGTAGAAAGATACAGAAAAAGAGCGAAAGAGGAAGATGGAGAGAGTAAGAGAAAGATAGGAAGAGTGTGGGGGGGGGGGGGGAGATAAAAGTACCTATACAAACGAAAATGAGAATACACCAAAGATTTGAGGTAAAAATATTAAGCTT
This sequence comes from Elysia crispata, assembly GCA_033675545.1. NCBI lineage: Eukaryota > Metazoa > Mollusca > Gastropoda > Plakobranchidae > Elysia > Elysia crispata. The sequence continues at coordinate 423,676 of JAWDGP010003159.1, read as the reverse complement.
TGTAAAAAAATATTGTGCGGTATTTTGTGTCAAGTCTTAAGGGTAGAGTGTGTTAAATAGAGCTGTGGGACCGGTGATAACACTATATTAGGCGGTGTGAAACCAGCTTCATGATATCTACTGTTTGGCGCCGACGCTCTAATCAACCCAGAACGACCTCATTGAAAGACCTCTCGTGATCCCGGCAGCCTGAATTGAGAAAAATGTCAATAGTTCTAAATCCGATATCGCCTTTGCGTAATCGAGCTGCGTGCATTCTACACGGTTCAGGTTGTATCCGAACCTTCCTTTCATCACAATCAGTTCCTTCATTATTATCACTTTAATTTTGTTTGAAGCATTTGAAAAGGTCCAAATTTAACATCATTTTAGATGTTTTACTCTTGACAAAATCTCGTGAAAAAATACACGATCAGAGCCCCCCCCCCCAAAAAAAAAAAAATAAAAAAATAAATAAATAAATAAATAAATAAAATAAAATAAAATAAAAATAAAAAAAAAACCAACTAGAAACAGTGTAGTACAAAATATTTCAACTTTAATCTTTATCCAACCCTTCCCTCAATAAACAACTACGGACAATTTGAGGATGAACTTGTTTCTTGGAAAGTTCAAAACGTAAGTTTCCTTTCAACTTCCACCTCTGGCTTAAATCTTAATTTCTCTTTTTAAATCTCAACAGCGAGACTTCATGAAATAATTTAGCTGCGTAAAGTTAAATTTATAAGTTTTGTTTATATGTGTGTATGCAAGGTGTGTGTATGTGTGTGTGAGGGAGGGGGGCATAGCGTAAGAACATGTAATGTGTAACATGTTTGCGTGAGTCGAATTTATGCTGATTCGGATTTGGTTCTACTTAATTATGGCTTTGTGCATTGGATGATGTATTTATTTTGAGGGTGCAGCTTAAACAAAATTACATTCAACAGTATAATTATTGAAAAATATGACAATCTTTACAGTATCTTATTAATCTAAAGGATGCAACCTCTTACTGCACCTTCCTCGAGTCGAGACCGATACGCTTCAACTTGTTTAACATTGGCACCACTGTCCAAAACTTCAACCTCTTAGCAGGCGTCTACTCTATATTACGTAAGTTGCTATCAAATCTGCTTTGCTAACAGACGGGACCTACTTCGTGTTTGAATGGACACAGGACGTGAGGTCATTGCGCCTTCCGCGGAGCAGCTTGAAGGTACCGTGTTGACTGTCGGTGTGTGTAGCATTGGTCAGAGGACTTTATCTCTCCTGTAGATCACGAGAGAGAGAGAGAGAGAGAGAGAGAGAGAGAGAGAGAGAGAGAGAGAGAGAGAGAGAGAGAGGGGGTGGGGGGGCACGTATGAAGTCTGCGTGAAACTTTGAATTTGGTATTAGAAAATGGGGTGTTGTCGGGACAAAAGCTAGATTTTTTTAGACGCAATCCATGCACTTAAATGTTTCCTATGGAGTGACTGCTGTTATGATGTTCTTTTTAAAAGTAATCTGTGGGTTCTTTGCTTGTCTGTAGTAGAAAATTATGAAATATTGTCACCTTTCTTAAATTAGAGAGGCAAAGTGGTCTACACACAAGGGAGACTTCGATTTGTACCTGTTAATTTGATCTAGTAAAATCTGAGTTAGTGATTCCTCTTTGCTTCCACATTCTATGGCAGTATCCGAATCGAAAGCACTGCCATTCCTTATACCGAGATTTCGATGTTCATTAGGTGGCGCCATGCGAGTGTGTTGATATTGTAGGCCTACTGAAGGGTGAAGGTGGTAGGCAAAGTCTCTACTAAGGAAACTAATTCTAACTGATCTGATAAGGGAACACATGGCGACGAAATAAAAAATGAATGCGTCTGACTGGTATAGGTTGAAGGTGATTATAACGTTGATATCTCTTTCTAGAAGTTTATTTTTTTTTAAGTTTAATTCTTACCTCCATGGACGGGAACGAGACGAAAGACAAAATCGCCCGCATGATTAGCTCTTTGCTCACCTGTAGAGCATGAATACCTCAAGCGTGTAGAAACGTGTACGCTCTTTTGGTAATTGCTCTCTCTTGTGAAAAAAATTGTTTGCAGCAAATGTTGATTGGTCTTTGAAAAGATCGCTTTTCTTTTTACCGCAAGCATGCCCTCAGGGTCCATATTCTTATTATGCAAGGCCTAAATCCTACTGCCTAGATCCCACAGCCACAAATCTAACCAGCGTTATGAGTATCATTTTCTAGATCACGATCATTATCATCGAAACGTTGCGCACACTAGAACTCTTACACTGTAAAGATGTGAGAGTCAATTAAACCTTAAAAAGTTTAAAGCTAAACTTTTATAATTGATTGTTGTTTTTTTCTTCCATTTTACTCTTGCTGTTTACTGGGGCGATTTTTGTCTCAGCGATTTAGTTTGATTTTATTAACAAGCAAAAAAAATGATAATCTATCTTGCAATTTGTTAGACAGGACCATGTTGGAATGACAATAGACACTGGAAAAAGAAAAAAGGGAGAGTGTGAAGGACCTATGATAGCAAACACAGGAGGTACAAATATTACACTGACAGATTTGCAAACAAACATAGGAAACTAGGATCATAGGTGGGGAGATTTCAAAGATGAAAATTTATTATACATGTATAATGGGAGTTGATGCAACTCAACAATTAGAAATTTAGTTTTTGTATTTCAGATAGTCCTCTTGTCTTTAAAGTGATGAACACTGAAATTTATTCCAATACTCTTAGTTTCTTTCTTTTTCTCTGATGATTCTCGTGTATAAATTTTTCCGTTTTTCTTGTTGAGTAAGACGTTTAGGTCTTTCACTACATACTCTAAGTTGTTACTGTCTATTATCCATTGGGCGCTATTGATTAATTCGATGCCATCAGCGTATGCTACTTAACTTGGCGACATCGCACTTCTCATATTGTTTTTTTCCAACTAGTTGATGAATGGTACTTGGCTCAGGCTAGCACTGTGTAGGGTGCTCATGTCATTTTGTATTGTTGTCTTCACTCTTTACTCTTTACTCTGGGTATTAATCTGACTCGTAGGCCCACGCGATTAATGAATCCAAAAAAGGGAAAATACTCTTGCCTTTCCAACACATTCGCTTGGTGATGGCCCGCTTGAAACCTATGGTGTATTTTAGAGTACTAGAAGGGGGTCTTATGTGTGGCCTATTGTAAGATATTGTATCAAAGTGCAAAAGGTAGAATATGCTTATTGATCTACTTGTATTTAACACTAGTGCTTTATTTCTACGCTTCCAGGTGTCGGCCAAGTATGACATGAACATCGAAAAGCAAGTCCGGGAATGGATCCAGGCCGTGTGTGAGGAGGATATTGGAACTGGCGCCAACGAGGTCGAGAGGAAACTGCGAAACGGACAGATCCTCGTCAGGTGACAATCGCTCATACCACTTGGGTCTCACTTCTGCTGATTTTAAGGATAATTCTGCTAATCTCTCTCTCTCTCTCTCTCTCTCTCACACACACACACACACACACACACACTCTATCACTCTCTCTTACTTTGCCTTCGTCTCTCACACTTTGTTCTTTTATACGACCACCCTATCTTTCTCTCTTTCCGTGATTTTCTCTATTTTTATTTTACTCTATCTCTTCCACTTTAGATATTTACCACTTTGTCTATTTTTCGCCTCCTGTATACTTCTGTTAACATGACTTCAGTTATCTTGCGATCATCTCTTCATACATAGAGGGTCATTTCCCAATGCATATGTCTTGGAACTGTGTTTTTAGTGATTCTTGACAAAGGAATATATATATATATATATATATATATATATATATTATATACAGAAAGATAGATAGATAGATAGATTGAGAGGGAAAGAGAGAGAGAGAGAGAGAGAGAGAGAGAGAGAGAGAGAGAGAGAGAGAGAGAGAGAGAGAGAGAGAGAGAGAGAGAGAGAGAGATGGGGGGGGGGAAGGGAGAGAGAAGGGGCTAGACAGAGAGAGAATGGAAACATATTGGGGAATGGGAGAGGAAAATTTTGCAGGGCGTAGAAATAAAATTGCATTTTGAATGGATGGAGAATAAAACTTCCTACTAAAGGAAAAAATCAAATAAATTAGCTTGAGGTTATAGTTTCTAGAACAAGATTCTATATGAAAAGCTTTGCATCAAGCAATTTTTCAAAGATAATAAAAATTATTCACAATCCATAGGGCAGAGTGAACAGAAAAACAACACCCAAACGCCGATATAAATGCAGTCAAGACCTGACATTACATATCATTAGGTACCATGAATTGTTTATTTTATTCCTACGCCACAGAACAGTGTCAGTTAATATAGATATCTTTATATCGGGAATGCTTTTAATTTTTCAGCACAAAAATTATGTCGAAAATAAATGACTTCATTGCAGCATTGCCATTCTTATGTTTGTGTCTCATAAGTGCGTTAAATCAAGAATGTATTAATCTTTTTTTACAATTTTTAGATCTGCCTCATTTCATCTTTTGTGATTTTTTTTTCATTCTTATCTGACTCTTGCCATTTTTAAAGGAAATTGTAAATCACCAAAACTCTCATGTCATTCATTGTTATTTTAGGCTTATGGTTCATCTAAAATAAGTTTATGGGTTAACTCTTCTAGTATTCCATTTTTCTTGCCTAAGCCACGTAGTTACATGTCCCTCAAGTTTTTGGGATAGTTAAGTTTCATTTGTTCCATCTGGCTGGCATTCTAACGTAGACCTCTGAGACTCGTGTTCCCTGACTCTCGTTTAAATTGAAACTATTGTAAATGCTGAAAAGAGGAGGACTATTCAGCGCAAAAAAAATGCAATTAATTACCAATCTTGGTAGAGTTGATCATTAAGTCAGACATCTTTAAAAATCAAGTGAGTCTATTCTGACGTTTCTCATGTCTGCTTTAATCATGCTCTAGACTGGCCAACGCTCTCTATGATGGAACGGAAAATCTGCCTGAGGCATGTCACCGGGTCAAGTCAAAGAAAGCAAACACGAGCCCTCTTGCTTTCAAGCAGGTTAGTAACATGCAACGTGAAGTTCTGAGCGTTCAAACGCTTCTTATAACGAAAAGCAATCTTTCTTTTTCTGTCTGATGGGGTATAAAGAGGTTATAGTGACACTATTTCGATCACAGGATAATTTATGAGAGGATGTTAGGTAAAAAGAAAAAAGGAAAGCGTTTTTGGCATGTGGGCGGGGCACTATGGTGTATGAGGGTATGATTCTGAGGGGGCTTTAACGAACTGAACGTGTTAAAACAAAGGTTCTGATTAATCGAGATCGAAGTCAACAATGACTTGATTGGACCATCAGCAAACACAGGCCGTCCAAAAGATCTTGAAATGGCGAAGTAAAAAACTTTATTCATTTTTTTTACATTATTTTAAGTGCCTGACAGGAACTGATTCTGATATTTTGGACGAGTAAACCTTTTATGGCTGTGTGCTATCATATAATGACCACATAGTTATGTTAATTTTTTTGTAATGAGCAAATACCTCTTTTAAAGTTCTGAAGATTTTGAGAACTAAAAGATTATGTAAAGCTTAAAGACGGAAAATTTCGTAACATGTGGGCTTTTTTTCCTACAGATAATGCAAATCTAAGTATAATAATATGCCCGCCACCCTTCTCTGTGCTGTGCTCTTGGTTTATAGCGCACTTTGTTACTGTTTTCTGAGGGTTTCAATAAAAGTGGCCAATTGGACTAAAATGAAATGAAAATTTTATTTGTATTCATTTGCATCAGATTGTATTAATGCATGCATTGTATTCCATTTTCGATGTGTGCTATTATTGTGGAGGATATTTAAGGCTCTCATTTTTCCACATTTGCTTGTCAAGAAGAAATTTTTTTGTTGCTCATTGAGAAAGAGGTTACACACTGCACGTGAACTCCACTAATTTGAATTTGTTTTTGAAATGGTAAATTTCTTTTTCATATCATAGCTAGGCTATTGAAACTTTTCTGAAGTTTAGCTCGAAAATTTCTATGTTTATTCCACCTTTAAATTTTTTTTTTTTTTTTTTTTGTTATCATAATTTTAGTTGCATAAAAGAAGACAAGGATAGACAAAAAGGCAAGACATCGATTAGTTTATCCTTTGTTTAAACATGTTTCTATTAGTTACGAGGAAAGGCCTCTCTTTTAAAAATAGGCTTGCTTTTTTCTAACTAACTGCTCAAAGGAATAAAAATTTACAGCATCGGTTGATCAAAGGCATAAAAATTTACAGCATCGGTTGACCAAAGGAATAAAATTTTAGAGCATCGGTTGATCAAAGAAATAAAAGTTTACAGCATCGGTTGATCAAAGGAATAAAAGTTTACAGCATCGGTTGATCAAAGGAATAAAAGTTTACAGGATCGGTTGACCAAAGGCATAAAAGTTTACAGGATCGGTTGATCAAAGGAATAAAAGTTTACAGCATCGGTTGATCAAAGGAATAAAAGTTTACAGCATCAGCTGAATTGGGTTCAAGAAAGGTTTCCCCCAAAATGAATTTATGGGGAAAGAAAGTTGTGTTCTATGAGATACTGAGAAGAAGTCGCCATAGCAGTAGGGAGGGGCAGCTCTTTTTACCATCTTGAAACGGTTCCTTTTAATAGCAGTTTGATTCATTTTAGCGACCGTTACTGTGGGAACTTCTCATACTCATTTCAACTTTCGGTTATCGGACAACACAAGAAATGATAGAAGAAGAAAAGAGTTATCCTTTGATAAGGATATTCCGGCAGCACGGTCTTGTTACCTATTTATCTTTTTGATTCTGCCTCGCATTAACATGCACGAATTCTATATTTGTTCTCGAAAAGAAATCCGCCTAACGCTTGTTACAATAATGCAGATAGAAGTAATGCTCATATAGATCTAAATAGGCCCCTTCATTGACTAAAATAGATGCAACAAATAACAAAGATCAAAATGATGATTCAGTAAACTATAAAGAAGTAATAGAGCATTAGTTTGGAGCAAAACTGTTGTGGAATAAACCATAGTTAGAAACTGTTTCTTTTTCATGGTCACGGGATAATCAGAATGAGTCTGAGTTTCTAGTTGTGAAGTCTATATTGTTCCTATAGGACTCTACATCGTAAATTTTGGCTGTTAGTTTTTACGGCCTTAAAAGCATATATTTACTTAATCTGTACACTTATTCATTCTGGCTACAGATTCAACTTTAAAAATCATTCTTATGATCATAATAATTATTGCTACGGGTCTCATATTATTTCATAAACCAACTTTAGTTTTTTCGAACATTGGAATTACTTCACCTGCTTCCTAGATTTTAAGAACCCTGTTCGGAAAGAGATAATTAGTTCAAAGTGTATGCACAGTTCATTCATGTTGTGTCTCCCACGTTTTTTTTTTTTATTGAATATCGAAATTCCAAAAGTGAAACGGCAGTAAAATTTGTCATAGTTATTAGCATGCTATAATTATTTTTAATGGCTACTACTTTTTAAGGTTTCCTATTTCCCCTCTCCCTCCCCCCCCACACACACATACACAGCCACACAGCCATATAACAGAATGGCTGCACTGTGAAGTCCCTCGGTTACATTTTTGTTATTTTGAAGTCTTAATTGATGTGCGTCTTTCCACAGATGGAAAACATCGACATCTTTCTGACCATGGCTGAGGCCTATGGTGTGCAGCCCGATAGCATTTTCCCTACCACCGACCTCTTCGACGGCAAGAACATGGCCATGGTCATCGCCACCATCCTACAGCTGGGAACAGAGGTCAGCCTCAGCTCATTTAATGGGGTTAGATGTACACAATGTTTAAATACCTTCATAATTTATAGAAACATCTGATCTAATCGGGGCTTTCATTCCTTTGTTTTATTTCGGTTGTTACACTAAATGGAAAATATTTTGCAGTGTAATTTCCTCAGACTTGGATTAAGATTTTGTAAAAAAAAAAATCAGTTTTACTCAATTAAAGATAAGATCCTTTTCGCCGCTCTTTCAGTTTGTGATTATCATTTGTTGAGATTATTTCTTTGCAAGTAGTAGTAGTAGTAGTAGTAGTAGTAGTAGTAGTAGTAGTAGTAGTAGTAGTAGTAGTAGTAGTGGCTGTGATTGTGGTGCTGGTGCTAATAGTAGTAGTAGTAGTAGTAGTAGTAATAGTAGTAGTAATAGTAGTAGTAGTAGTAGTAGTAGTAGTAGTAGTAGTAGTAGTAGTAGTAGTAGTAGTAGTAGTAGTAGTGGTGGTAGTAGTAGTAGTAGTAGTAGTAGTAGTAGTAGTAGTAGTAGTAGTAGTAGTAGTAGTAGTAGTAGTAGTAGTAGTAGTAGTAGTAGTAGTAGTAGTAGTAGTAGTAGTAGTAGTAGTAGTAGTAGTAGTAGTAGTAGTAGTAGTAGTAGTAGTAGTAGTATTAGTGGTAGTAGTAGTAGTAGTAGTAGTAGTAGTAGTAGTAGTAGTAGTAGTAGTAGTAGTAGTAGTAGTAGTAGTAGCAGCAGCAGTAGTAGTAGTAGTAGTAGTAGTAGTAGTAGTAGTAGTAGTAGTAGTAGTAGTAGTAGTAGTAGTAGTAGTAGTAGTAGTAGTAGTAGTAGTAGTAGTAATAGTAGTATTTTCAAAGTGAAATAATATAATAGTTTAAATAGTTCAGTACTATGAAATTAACAGCAACAGAAGAGTTGCATTGATAACTATGTTTTGCTACCTTAAGACATTTCTGACTTATCTGAACTTTGCGTTAACTTGTTTTTACACCAGGCTCAGCGTAACGGATTCAAAGGACCAACATGTGGTCCAAAACCTACCGAGAAACATATTGTGGATTTTACCACGGAGCAGCTGAAGGCTGGAGAAACCATGATAACTTCTCAGGTGAGAGGACAATTGTGTTTACAGAATAAAGCATCGCAATTCGATTGGTGGGAGTGGGCTGCATAAATACTGTTAAAGAAACCGCGCTGTGATTTGATGGAGAGTATATTTCAACACCCTATTTTTCGAAACAGTCATTAATAATTGCATAAAATAGCCAATTATTTCCTAAAGTGCTCCACTTGATCACCCTTTTTGTTTATAAGTTGATAATTTTTGAGTTGCCATCAGTTTGCCCAGCCATTCGAAATGGTCGTCTTATTTTGAAACCATTATATTATTTTGATAATGTCTCGAAGCACATCTTACAAAGTAAAGATTATTTGCCTTTCATTTTCTTAAATTGTATATAATTCATAGAACGAAGTAGTAGGAAGCACCAACACTTGCCATTAAACGCACAAACATCGAGAACGAACGATAACAATATGTATGCCTCAAATATTTCGTAATTTCAAATTAGATCTAGGGGAGAGGCTTAGTAGATACGTCTAGTGGCAAATGTTGGTTTGGTGCTTCCGGATTCAATGGCTGCAATTGGTATAATTTGGATCTTCTCAATCAAGATTGAAAAAAGAAAAATCGCACAATTCTAATTATATTTAAAAATATAATTTCAAATGCTAGCTTTGTTCCGTTTCTAGGCTGGAACCAACAAGCTGGCGTCCCAAAAGGGCATGAAGATCGGAGCCACTAGGCACATCTCGGATATCAGAGCGGACGATCTGAACCGTGATGGTCAAGGGGTCATTGGTTTGCAGGCCGGGTCGAATCAGTTTGCATCTCAGAAAGGTATGTGATAGTAGGTTTTTACCATTGGAGGTTAGTATATCAATTTAGTGTACCTCGTAGAACAAAGTGGAGATACCGTCCTGCTAAGATGGAATAAAGTTTTTCCATATTAATATTTTGAGGTACAAGCAGAGTCAAAGTAAATGGTATCTTTCCATAACACAAAAGTTATTATTGCATGAGGATTAGGCAAAGTCGTTTATGATTTTTTGGAAACAACTCATGAGAGCAAAGATTTGTTAAAAGTTTCTCTCGTTTTCACTGATTGTAAATATAATTGAAAAGAGCAAAACTAATAATATGTACTATTTTGTTTAACTTATTACAAAATGATTGAAACCTAAATATTGTTTAAACACACCACGTAAATTGCCTCTATTTACCTCATACATATATTTGCCATCTATTTTGTGGATGCTACTTCCTGTTCCTGCTTGTACATGCGTACAGTTTTTATCCATTTTAAGCATGCCGTAACTTAAGTCATTGGAGAAAACCTTAACTTAATCTTTTTAATCGTTGTTTTCCATGCATGTTATTGAAGAAAGCTTGAAATGAATGTTAGTTTTCATGAAAATAAACTGGACTACCAACTCCAATGCCTATTGCTTCAGCTCATTTATGTTCGTATCATACTCCGTGAGGTTTTTAAAAATAAAGAAACAAATGTCTTGACTATACACTACGATCCTTGAGTGACACATTTATTCCAATAAGTATTGAACATTTTGTTTTATATTAAAGAAAGCGAAAGTTTAAAAATCAGAACAATTTTGACCGCAGAAGCATAAATGCTCACAGCTTGTGTCAGCAATTCCTAATTGTTCCTGACTTAACACTGTGCGCCTTTCAATTTCTATATTATTGTGCCTATACCCACCTTTCTTGCACGCCCTGGACATACATGGAGCAAAATGTATGTAAACATACTCTTCATGAGTCCCCCCCCCCCCTAGTCAAGCCTTGTATCTTCCCAATGCCTATTGTTAAATCGTGCACGCATGTTAAATGAATCGTCAGTCACAGTGCAACACATGATCTTTTGTCCTTGGCAGTTTCAAAAGTGCTTCAAGACGAAGAGGGCATAAGCTATGTCGTTTTATCTAAGTTTACATTCAAATCTAATATTTACAAACATCAACTTTGTGTGTTGTCATGTTTCTGTTTAAATTTTGGGTTGTTTTTTTTCACACTGATTGAATTCATAAAATGTTTCCTTTGCTTGAATAAATTATTTCGAATTCTAAGTTTCTATCTACAATTATATTTCATTTTAATTATTTAAATTCTTGATATTGGCTGTTTGCATTAGCTAAGGATATTAATCAAAACAGCCTATATTTCGTACTATACATTGACTTCTTTATGATCATCCATGAGGTTGAAACCAACATACCCAAAACACATGCTAAAAAAATTCAGATTCGCGTTTAAAGTTCAAGAGAACATTTAAAATTTACTGGGTTCATCTTATGTCTACACAATAATGACAACTGAGAATTGCACTGCAATATTTGATCATCTATTCAGTGATGTTATCTTCTGAAGCATATTTCAAATGGAATAATTTTATTGGAAGCAATATGTTAGGAAATCACGTTTGAAATGAATCGGTTTTGAAAAGTAAATTGATTTTATAAAAATGTATGCTGATTGCCAGCAGCGAATTTTAGTCCTTTGCATCAATAAAAGCTTGATGTTGAAAACTGTAGAGTGCTTGCATTGTGGTTAATCGTATGGCCTGTTTGTATTGTTGAAAAAAAAATCGACCATTTCAAGTTATCGTTTGCAAAACAAAAATGTGAAGATGCACCTCCTTTTCCCCCACAATGAAAACTGCACCTTTCGATTAACGATTAACGTGTGAGTCTGTCAGCAGATTAGATTTAGCATAACACTTTCATACAGCGATGCTGGTCAGCGAAGGAAAACAAATTAGCAGTTGTAGTTATACATTTTCACAATTTTTTGTCTGGATTTTGTCCTGCTTTGGGAAAGGGTTCGTAGTTTTGATTTATTTAACATCTGTTAAGTTTCTCTTACACTTTTACAGAAGATCGAAAGTGGTTTTGATACTGGGAAACATGTATAGTTAGCATGAAAATTGGCGACGAAATTTCAGGCAAAGCTGATAGGATAGTTACATTCGTACAATTAGCCGTGTGGTCGACTTTACGGAAATTTTCCACGATTTTGAGAATTGCCGAACATTGAACAGAAGTACTTTGGTTAGACGATCATATTTGCAGCCGATGGAAAATCACTTTCTCTTACTAATGACAAGCATTTACATATGAGGTGAGTTTTTTTTCTGCAAAATCCAGTTTGAATTGAAAACGTAAGGATAATAGACAGTGTACTTAAAACATATAGAGTTTAAAATTGCTTGAAATGGTCGAAATTGCTTGAAATGTGTTGCCCTTTAACTAACTCCTTTTTATCCTTTTCCTCCCTTGAGAAACAAGACAATAATTAGAAAAGGAGGTTGGCCTGTATGACGGAATTAGGCAAAGTGCACATGAAACAAACTGTAACATTTCTAGACAAAGTGCATGTTTGTTGGACCAGTAAAAAATTACTTTAATGGTATAAACGTTTTTCATGATTTGGTGTCTGATATAGTGTGACACTTGGAATATCATTTTTTAATGTGTAAATGGGGTCAAAACTCAACATATGGTTATGATTGTGATTTTCTCCCCTTGCGAACAGGTATGAAAATTGGAGCAGTCCGTCACATTGCGGACATCAGGGCTGACGACATTCATCCTGGCTCGCATTCTGTTGGGTCTCAACAATGTGGTAGTAACCAGTACGCCTCCCAGAAAGGCATGACTGCTATTGGAGCTGTGAGACACATCTCTGATATCCGAGCTGATGACGCTAACAAGGATGGCCAAGGAATCCTCACCCTCCAAACCGGTACCAACAAGTTCGCCTCTCAGAAAGGGATGACAGGATTTGGGGCAGTTCGCCATGTCTCTGATATTCGCGCGGACCAGGTGGCTCCAGAAAGCTCTGGCGTACTTACCCTACAGACCGGAACAAACCAGTTCGCCTCTCAGAAAGGTATGACTAGTTTTGGAGCCGTCAGGCATATATCTGACATTCGCGCTGATGATTTGAATAGCGATGGTCAGGGTGTCATTGGGCTTCAAGCAGGATCCAACCAGTTTGCCTCCCAGAAGGGTATGACCAGCTTTGGCGCGGTAAGACACATCTCAGACATCAGAGCTGACAATCCTGACCAGGCTGGCGCCGGGATTGTCCCCAGTCAGTACGGCTCTAACAAGTTCGCGTCTCAGAAGGGTATGACAGGTTTTGGCTCGGTACGTCACATTAAAGATATCGATGGAAAAGAAGCAAGTCTGGAGAGTAATGCAATCGTGCCTTCGCAATACGGATCAAACCAGTACGCATCTCAGAAAGGCATGACCGGCTTCGGATCAGTTCGGCATGTGTCCGATATAAAAACTGCAAACGGTAGTCAGGAAGGGCATGGTGTAATTGGTCTTCAATCAGGTTCCAACCAGTACGCATCGCAGAAGGGTATGACTGGTTTTGGAGCAGTCAGACACATTTCCGATATCCGTGCGGACGACGTAGACAAGAAAGGTCAAGGTATGTTGACGCTCCAAGGAGGAACTAATGAATTTGCATCCCAAAAAGGTATGACGTGTTTTGGAGCCGTCAGACACATATCTGACATTCGTGCAGATGATCTAGACAAGCAAGGACAGAACGAACTGACGCTACAAGGGGGAACTAACAAATTTGCCTCTCAGAAAGGTATGACCAGTTTTGGCTCGGTTCGTCACGTGTCTGACATTAAGGCTGATGACGTAACCAAAGAAAGCCAAGGTGTCCTCACCCTTCAAGGAGGTACAAACGAGTATGCTTCTCAAAAGGGGATGACAGGCTTTGGAGCAGTGAGACACATTTCAGATATTCGGGCGGATGATATAAACAAAGATGGCCAGGGTATCCTTACTCTCCAGACAGGCACAAACAAATTCGCCTCACAGAAAGGGATGACAAGTTTTGGAGCTGTCAGACATATTTCTGATATTAGAGCCGATGAAGCTAACCAGGAAGGTGCTGGAATCGTGCCTGCACAGTACGGCTCAAATCAATATGCGTCCCAGAAGGGCATGACCGGTTTTGGGGCCATCCGCCATATTTCCGACATTGCTTCCGATGAGGCTACAATGGAGTCCAATGCAGTGGTCCCATCCCAATACGGTACGAATCAATTTGCATCTCAGAGAGGCATGACCGGCTTTGGATCTGTCCGCCATGTTTCTGATATCAAAACGTCAGATGGCACTCAGGAGGGCCACGGAGTTATTGGTCTTCAATCTGGCTCCAACCAATTCGCATCTCAGAAGGGAATGACAGGATTTGGAGCAGTTAGACACATTTCTGATATTCGAGCAGACGACTTGGATAAGAAGGGTCAAGGCATGCTCACGCTTCAGGGAGGAACCAACGAATTCGCATCCCAGAAGGGTATGACAAGTTTCGGAGCCGTCAGACACATTTCGGATATAAGGGCAGACGACCAGAATAAAGATGGTCAGACGTTCTTGAGCAACCAGGCCGCAACCAACAAGTTTGCATCCCAGAAAGGCATGACAGGATTTGGTGCTTCCAGGCACGTGGCAGATATCCGGGCAGACGACCTCGCTAGAGATGGTCAGGGTGTGCTAACTCTTCAGGGTGGAACCAACCAATACGCTTCTCAGAAAGGTACGTGCAGTATTTTATTTTTCCCTTCCTGCTTTAACCCAAACCCTCCCCCATGTTTATCCTTTCCTGCCCGTGCGGTATAGGTATGAACTTTGGTGCCCAGCGCATCATCGGCAACATAAAATGTGAAACTGGAAGCCAAGAAGGTCAAGGTGTTCTCACCCTGCAGACGGGCACTAATCAGTACGCCTCTCAGAAAGGCATGTCAAGTTTCGGCGCCGTGCGGCACATTTCCGACATCCGTGCTGATGATATGAACAATGAAGGAAAGACTCTTCTTACAGCCCAGACAGGAACCAATAAATTTGCCTCACAGAAGGGTATGACTGGATTCGGAGCGGTTAGACATGTCTCAGACATTCGTGCTGATGATGCCAGCAAGGACGGTCACGGTCAGCTGTCTCTGCAAGCAGGAACGAATCAGTTTGCGACCCAGAAAGGTAAGTTACAGACATTTTAAACAGCAGGGCTCAAGAAGCAAGACTCATTGTTTCATCTTTCGAGAGAATGGGCCATTTACAAGGGTTACAGCTGGTCCACTCAGGCTGATAAAGAGTAAAAAACTTACTTTTTCCTTTATAAAAGATGGTAGCTAGAGGAGCAGCACATTTAAAACACTCATAATTTTGATACTGAACATTCAGGTGATGCATATCCTCTTACGTTATACTTATAGAAACAAAACAGAACTAGATTATTGTCAGATAGATTTTATAACGCACTACTAGAAAAAAAAAATATTTGTGACACAAATCAAGCCAATTGAAACACATATAGTTATTTTTCATCCAAGTTATGTTTTCTCTTAGATTATGGATGAGCTATGATCCAAAATGCACCAAAATAGTTAAAATATGTTAATTTTTTTGGCCAAATATGATGAACTTTATACTCACGTGGATATATCATGTTTCTTAGATCATATCACAATTGACAAAACTACTCATCACATTAGTCTTTCGAATTCTTTACGACGCTATTGATTTCCTTGCTTTACGTTAGGAAATTGATCAGACATTTGACTTTCCTCCGTCTCGCTCTAAAAAAAAAGGATTGGAAGATTAATTTTCTCCTCTATGTAGTTAGTCTTTAAGTTTTATAGACATTGTGATCATCGGTCTCCGTTAGACTACAATGATTAAGCGCATCAAACTGATCTAGAAAGCCTTCCTGAACGCTGCAGGTATAGTGATAGCCGTTTATAGATAGACATGATCGCTGGTTATTCATTAAATATTTTTCATCTGCTAATGCTCACCTGCCATTATCTTTCATGATCATATTTAAAGGCATGTCTTCTTTCGGTGCTGTGAGACACATCTCCGACATCCGAGCTGACGACCTCGACAGACAAGGCCAAGGCATGCTCACCCTCCAGGGAGGCACAAACAAGTTCGCATCTCAGAAAGGTCAGTTAGAGAACAGCACAGGCCATATCACATTGTTCTGTTGTCAAGGATGTTACTGTTTGGTCTATATATTTTGTGTTTCTCTTATTGTTCTAGATCTACATATGTGCGACGTTGTCACAATAGCTTTAGACTGTTTATCGTATAATTGGGTTTCTCTCAGAATCATTAACCCAGAACAATGAAACAACTCAAGCCAAAACGCTGTTCGTTTCAAATCATAGTAGTACGGCATGCACTCTTGTTTATACTAAGACAGCTGTTTTAGATCACGTTGCCTCGTCGCGCTTTAGTAATCAAAGCCTGAAGAAGCAATACGATATCAGCGGAGTCACTTTACTTCTAATATTGCATGCATAGAGTTGTAAGATCATGAATTATCTCTTTGTGAACGCGGGAGAAACAACCAAACACGAAGGCAGTGCGTTGCCCTATTAGATGCCTTTTCAGAACGCTAATTTTTTATCGATATCTTCTCTTCAGATTGATGTCCATTGCTTTTGCTTGCCTTTAAAACTTTAAAGTACATAACCTGAGAAACGTTATGAAAGCATGTTAAAAATGATCGCTTGCTTGTCATTATTCGCGTCCTGGTGATGATGGCTGATATTGGCTATTAATATTCTGCAGTCAGTGAATCCTGTTTGTTTGGTTTTTTTTTCAGGGATAGGTGGATAAATTTTTCCTTAAAATAACAACCAGAAGCCTACGGTTAAGAAAAGATAAACAATACATCATAATTTCCGTGATTGAATTCATAAATGGCGATCGGTTTCCTTGAATGTGGTGCCACAATTCTGTACTGTTTCATTGATCTAGTTAATGGCAATACCCGGGAGTTGAATTCTGAACAGTAGCAGTCCATTGTGAATGAGAAAGTAAGTATCAATTTTACGTTTTGCTTATTTCTATGTAAAACTATGCATCTTACCTTTGTCGCAACATAATACACTTATCACTCATCCCCCCCTCCCCCCTTTTTTATTTTCTTTCACTTTATCGCTCACTTTCACACTTTGTTAGTTGCTAACCTTCTCTCTCTCACTCACTCTCTCTCTACCCTCCTATCCCCAGGTATGGCAATGGGCGCTACCCGTCACATCGCCGACATGCGCGTGGACCCGGCCTCCAGGGAGGGTCAGAATGTTCTGGGTTTGCAGACCGGCTGGAACAAGGGCGCTTCCCAAAAGGGCATGAGTTTCGGTACTGTGAGGCACATCCATGACATCAAGGTCGGCAGAGAGAGAGAGAAGAGAGGCACTGATCATGATGAGTACCATGCCAGAGCTAGACAGAGTAAGTTGGTTGATGGATGAATTCATTCAAAGGTTCACTGAGCTATCGATATAGCCCATCTGAAAGATTTTCGCATGTTTTCTCAGCAGACATCTTCAACGCAATTATCTATGACTCGCCTGAACTTCGAAAAGTTCCCTGCCATTTAAGTCTCAAATTGCATCGTAGAGTTCATGTCATTAGAGATTCAACATTTCATAAGTAATAAAGAGGATAAAATGTAAAAATTAAGATACTGCGTTGTGGTCTTTCTAAGCATATATGTGAGAATAGGTTTTGATCTCAACTTATTCATTTGTTGTTACCATACCTTCAAAAATGCGTATAATAGCTCATACATATTGTGGATGTAAAAATAGTTAAACTATACATTGAGCTCAGTATTTTTGTTAATGTTAACTAAGTACATCAGTCTATTAATTCAACCCTGATTGTGAGATGAATAGAGCAACCGATAGTCATAACAGTGAACCTAACACATCGCCTGAAACAGGTTATACAGTGGTCTGACGTTTCCAGGATGTTTGAAAATGTGCAAAATCATACAGTATTGATAGTGGAACGAATACACCATTACACGGCTTGATAGCTCATTGATTTCAGAACCTTACGGTTAGTACTGTGGGATCAGTTGGTAAACACGTAACAGTGATAGCGGGATGAGCTAACCATCACACATTGTAATGATTAAGATCATTGCAAAGATGTGAGAGAGGTATGGGTGCACCACCATGCGGTTTATCACTTCCAAAGTTGTGATGGTGAAATAGACCCGTTAAAAGCAGGGCTTGTAGTAGAATAAGCCTATCAACACATACATGTGAAAAGGGAAGGAATACATTTTTATGAGAGATTGTTGAGTTCATGCTCACATGGCTGAGATAGAAGGTGTATATACATGATAGTGAGAGTGATATGAAGAATTACGTCACCATTCAATGCCTAGAGGAGTTTGAAATAAATATTTTTCTTCTGATTGTGAATACAGGAGATCCCATTTTCTCCCATTTTCACATTCCTCGTCTGTACAGATCAAGCAGCCCAGCAAGAGAACGATTATGTTCCGCCTGCCCAAAACGACTACATCCAACCTACCCCTGTCACGGCCGATGGTGACGCTGATGGCTATCAAGGCGACATGAACGGCATTTAGACACGCCCATTCTCTTACTGACCTTTACACAACAATCCATCTGCCTTCCTCCTCCTCCTGGTTGGAATATTCTTTTCAGTTCGCATCTTGCGCTCTGTCGTTTTCGTTCGCAAAATCTACAAAAAAAAAATAATAAATAAATAAATAATTATAATAATAATAATAATAATGATAATACGAAAAAGTCATGGCCTTTATTTAACGTTGAAATTTGAAGCCTCCTTTTTCTTTCGATTTGTTAAAGACGGCCTTAAACTTTAGAAGGAAGTGAAAGAAAAACCGTAAGAAAAAGTATGCAAGACTTTTTTTATGTTTTGTTCTTTTTTTATAAGAGATATTGTTTGATCTTTTTGTAAAGTGGCCATTATGAGAAAGCATCCGCCTACATTTACTTCGCTAGAACTTTCAACGTGGCTTTTATAAGAACGTTGTAAGTCTTTGAT
>JAWDGP010003159.1:397500-400000 GCA_033675545.1 Elysia crispata | reverse complement strand
GACAAATGCCAAGTGGCCTCGGACTATCACCTATTTGCTACCAGAATGTTTTGAGAGAGTATCTGACGCAATCAAGTCATGTGTAACTTGTTCTGTTTAATGCGCACATATTTTCATGCATACAGAGCTCTATTTAATGACAAATAAAGTTTTAAAAAATTATTTTGCGTACTTAGTCAATATTGTAAATCAATGTTCTTTTACACTGTTTTTGTTTTTAGGAATCCATGTACCACATCCAAAGGTGATTAACAACTGTCACAGATAAAAACTTTATACATATGGGGAAGGAACTTTTTTCAATGTGTTCAATAAAGTTGTGTAGAAAGATTGCTCTTTATAAGGCTTATGATTTAAGCCAGTCAAATCTGAATGCGTCATTAAGATTAACTTCACTTAACTGATGAAGAACTCAAAATTTATTTTAAGAACTCCAAGTTGCAATTTTTTCTGCCAAATACTAATCTTTTGTTTGTTGCATAAGAACATGAGGCAAAGAGACTAATTAAATGAAGATAAAATCCTGGCCCATGCAACAGAGTGCTTCATAACTGTGACTAAATGTGTTTCTATAGAATTGTTCTGGCCCCCAATGGCAGACCGACGCATCTGAGAAAAACTTGTTTTCCAATTTGTTTGCATAAACTGACTATTTAAAGTATTTAACAACTTGACTAAATGGCAGAACGACGTATCTTCATCGGTACTCTAAGTTTTTTCACATGTCAAATCGACGTACCTTAAGTTTTTTATGCTGGCGATCGAATCTTTTTTGCATTTTTCTCAAAAGCACAAAATCTGTAGTTACGCCGGTTTGCCTTTGGGGGGGGGGACAGCATTCTTTGATATAGCCCATCCACAACAGTGAGATCCTGGTTAAAAATGCACTGGGCTAAATGTTCGTTCATACTATTTTTTAACCAACCTCCCAACAGTCAATCAAAAACAAATAAAATTATGTTTAAACACTTTGAAGCATTTATTCTATAGGATATATATGCATTCCAAGCTAAGCAAAGCATTCCATATAATTTTTTGAACCATAAAAACAAAATAAATCACAAAAAAAACTTAATGCACCAAGCGCTGAGCTAACAATACACATATTTTGCATTTATAATAAAAAAAGACTTCCCATATATGGTTAAAAACTAAAGGCTGAGTCTGTTCATTTTCAGAGGTCCTGTGCATATTTATAATCCGCAAAAACATTTCGTTGTGGTTTAAATTTTTTTTTTTAATTTAACAGTTATATAAGAAAAGAAATGAAATTTGCCTCTAGGCCTGCATTCCTGGGAAATATAATAGTCAGTTGTTTAAAGTCTGAAACTGTCAAAGACATTCATTCAGTAGTTTCAAACAGAACAAAAAAAAAAGAGAGAAAAAATACGTGAAGTTCGCATGACTTTTTATTTCTACTTAATATGTTCCAAAATATGGCAAATCTTCTCAAATGTGATAAAGGATCTCAGTTGCTGATTCAAATCCATACAGTCAATAAGATTGCAAAGCAGCAATGGGAACCTTTCACAGTTACTGGCTTTCCTTTCCTTTATACACATGTCTGGAGAAAAAGAAATGAAATGAAAAATATAGTGCAATGCATGATGCTGAATCAGAATTTGATCAAAATCAATTATGAATACATGTATAAAAATTATAATGAGCAGAAAAGGAAGAGTAGGTAATTATAATGTTCATTGCAGATTTCAACCAAAAGCCATATGCCTGTTCAGCGTTTGAAAATAAATGTGGTACTTGTATATACTACAGAGTGGCCAAACGCTGATTTCATAGTAAAAACTAAATATTAATTCTTTATTAGATAAAAGCATACAGGTTTTCTTAAATACATCATATCATTCCAGCCAGCACTGTTAGATACAAAGTTATAATGCTAGTAAATGTGTATATTTTATGTACTTTTATGCACACAGTGTTATCAGATCCCATTTAAAAAATGATCAAATTATAATTTGTTGATTGCTCTTAAATGGCCTAACAATATAGATTATAAGTTGAGGTTGAAATTAACAATGTTAGGTTACAAATTCTGAAATCTAAGCACTGTATCATGCTACTCAAAAGTGTTGATGTTAAACAGCAACAGGTTACTTTTAAATACTAGGCCAATATCTGCTCAATCAAATAGTTGTATGTCATGGCATTGTTCATGCCTTTTGGATTTGCTTCATTCTTTCTGGGCAAGTTAGTATCAGAAATGTTGATTTTCAGTGATAATATCAGTCAAATAGATAACGGTAGAAAACTTTGCAAGTTTAAGAGCATTAATAAACATTATGTTGGAGAATGTCAGGTTTTGTGTCAAGGTAGCTGTGGAAAGGCAGAAAAAAATTTTGATAAATTACAATGCATATTTTATCTTTTCTTTATGCATTCCATTTCCTGGCATGTATGAATTTTTTTTCTGTCTAAGTATAAATGTAACATTGAGGGAAAAAAATTAGCAAAATAAACACAATTGTGCAAATAGGATGCC
>JAWDGP010003159.1:307500-395000 GCA_033675545.1 Elysia crispata | reverse complement strand
GGGGGGGGGGGGGGTTGTTTTTGTTTTGTTCTTATTAAATTTTTTTTTTAATTTCAAAATATATAATTTTATACAATTTTACTCTATAAAATTAATACACACAAAAAAGCCTTGGGGATTATTCGATCGCCAATTCACTTTTGGTAAGTACATGCAAGTTTTTTTAAATCTGTGTATTTTGCTATGTTTTACACGTTGATATGATAGATTGAAATGTTTGTTATTTTTTCTTTAACTAAAACGTACGATTTTCCTAATGGGCTTTATTACTTTAGATTATAAACAATTTGGTGTCCATTTTTTATTTACATCTTTGCATAGATTTATTCAATTTTACATTACAAGCTGTAAACGCGAAAGGGACCATGGTGTCAATTTACAGGGGCTGGGATGCGCTTGCGTATTAAATAGGCTTTTAAACGGTCTTGATATCTATCCTTTTACTCAAATGATCTAGGCATATGCCTCCATCAATCCATCTTTACCTAGAAACTACATTTCTCGATAATTCTTATTCAAAATTTTGATAAAAGACTAAAATTCTTTTGGAAATCGACTAATTCTATGGAGCGGCTAAATGGCACCTGAAACATTTTTATTTATAGCAACTACGTCACCTCCTCTTAGCGTTTTAATGCATAGCTTCCGGCGCAGAAGCGGCGAATGTAAACAACTCACAAATCAGCAGACGATTTCAATCCGTGCTTTAGCAAAAAGAGTAGGCCTTCTAATGTCTTTGTATTTTATTTATTCACCCTGATATTTTCTTAAGTCCACTTGCAATCAGTCAACAAAGGAGATTTTTGGTATTTATTTACTATTACTCCCGCCCGTTATTTTTATGGCGTAGTAATACAGTTATTTTCGTTTCTCTTTCTGTGTTAAGATGGCGGACTCGGAGGCAGGACGGGAGTAATGGTAAATTTTTACCAGATTTTTATTATCCAATTAATCCATGCACAGATCTAGATCTCAATTCTTGTCCCCGAGATATGGATTGATACAGTTCTACTTCTACGATGTACACTGTAGATCTGTTCTTGGTCAATGGTCTGAACGGACCGGTCTGAACATTTGGTCTATGGAGATCTAGATTCTATATCTAGTTCTAGATAACATTACAGAAAGCCGTTAAATAAATTAAATCTATTTAACCCGTAAGATGCACATTATGATTCAGCAGAGCTTGATACTAGATCTAGATCCAGATCTATGTAAAATTATACAAATTTACAATCATCTTAATTAAAAATTTGGTTAGAGCATCATTAATCAGACCTAGAAAGAGATCTTTATTAGATTAAGACTAGTAAAACTTAGCTGGATCCAGCACCTGTGCTATATTCTTCTTGATCAAAAATGAAGGAGATCAATACCCATGCTAAACAATGTGAGATTAACGGTGAGTTTGGATTCTGGCTATGACCTAGATTAGTAGCAGACTAGATCTCGAAATTCAGACCTCCAGATACCACACTTTTTGCCTTTATTTAACTCAAAAACATAACAATAATTGAATAAGAATCATAAATTGATTTTAAACAAATTTCAGTTCTGAATTTTTTTTTGTCCTTAGAATAGCCTTAAAATTCTTTGTTCTTGTTTTAAATATAGGCCTATTGTTGAGAAACCCCGAAAAATGATTTATTCCAAGCTGTCGAACAGTACGCTCAGTTTAGATAATCTGAAACCCTGCAAAGGATGGGATGTTGACTACTCACTTGGCACTTTTCAAATAATGCTTGATTGATACTCAGTCATACTTTGACATTCAATTTAAATGCTAATGATATTAATACTAGTAGTAGTATTATTCGATGAACAAAATAATTTGGACCTGTATTTTTTTTATGAAAAAAAAACTTCATCTTGTATAATATAATAATTTACTTCAAACATTCAAAATGCCTTATTTTACTTTTTATATCTTTGGACTGAAACTTATGTCAGGTCTGAACTTCAAGTTCTATGCAAGTAAAAAGTAGGACCTTATGGCCTGACGTGGGCAAATTTTGAGAGCAGATAACATGCTTACAGTTTAAGATATAAAATGATAAGACTGATTTTTTAATTTGTTTCTTCATAATATTGAATAAACTACAAAAAAGAAGAGCAGCTAGCTCTAGAAACTATTCAGGAAAAGTGTCCCACTCTTCTCTCAATAGTATGAATCTATAGGAGATGTTAAATAATTATAATTTAAAGATACTGCTGCAGAAATTTTTTTTATTTTTATTTTTTCAACCAGTTTTTACATTTTTTCATAACCCACAAAAAAAAATCATAGAATACCATGATAAAAAATGGAAAGAAAATGACATTGGCCCATTTTTTTTTAATATTGTTAATAACGCCTTTTTGAGACTACTCATTTAAGTTTTGAATTTTACTTTTTAGCTTTTTATTTTATTTTTGATTGTTAAGTTGAACCAATAAACACATGATCTTTTTGTACATAACTAGGCAGGTAAAAAAAATTCTCAGTGTTTAGACAATATTTCTTTTATTACTGTCATTTCAATCAAGTTTGAATTTAATAACATTCCTGAGGAGGAAACAAATGACAATCTTGCAAAGTAGTAATCATTTTCATGCCAAATTAGGAATAATAGAATGAACTTTCCCAATTTGAAAGATAAAAAAAGAAAAGAAGACCTTATGGACCATAGCAAAAGCTTCTGTTTTGAATTAATAGTTACATCGAGTACGTTACACACACTGAAGTGTACAGCATTATTTGTTGTGAATTTCAAAAACTTCAACTTAGTGGTATGAGATATTGAGCTATATCCATACACATAAATTATGGAAATAAACTTTTCTTGTGGTTCTATTAATTTGGTACACTTCAAATTTCATTCAAATGGGAAGTAAAGAGTGAAAATTTGATCACTTTGACACACCTCCTTTTGATACAGTTGGACAGAGTTATGTACACAAGCAAATTCAGCACATGATTAAGAATTTAAGTGAAACTATTTGCAAAATAACCTAAAAGCATTGTGACAGAGTGAGAAGAAATCCATTCTTTTTTCATAAGCATCTATTCGACATTTCAGCACAGTTTATACATGTGCTAAAAGATCAAATTTGATTTGTCAGTATGTTGGTAATAGACTACTCCTCTATTTTAAAGACCCATATGTGAGCACTCTTTGACCTTAACATTGTGGAGGAATCACTGATAAAGGTATCATCTTAATAAAATTCCACATGATGCATGTATTCATATTTATGACTTTTTTTTTTGGATTTTGTCAGCGGGAAGTGCATTACCAAGGAAAAGGGCAAAGCCAGCCACAATTCAGAGAGAGAAAGAGTGGATGGTCCTAGATACTTCTGAGAACATGGCAGCCCTATAAGCTTGGATAACTTTGTGGCAATAATATGGGAAAACCTAGCTAACCTCATCATGGTAAGTATATTATGTAAACATGTAATAATGTATTCTTTTTCTACTGTGCTTCAAAATGCACTATAGGCACCTATTAACTTATACTCTACACTCTCTCTACATACAACCTCTCTTGTAATTTCTAAGTGTTTTTGATTATCACCAGGACACAAACATTATTATTTTTAAATTGTGCCATTACTAAAAAAATAAATAAATAAATAAAAACTTAACTTCATTTAAAATAAGTAAATGTTCTGCAAGTAAAAAGAGAACTGATGATTTAACTTGGTTCTTTCCAATTCATCACAAGAAATATTGTACAGGGCACATCTTAACATATATTCTGTATTTCTTGTACTAGGATCATTGGATTATTTAACCTTAATTTTTTGGGAATTTCACTTCTTGCATACCAATTTAAATACCACTAAATTTAGAATATATATTTTTCAACTCTCACAAAGGACGTGTTAGGTACCCATAAATATTTGTTATAGTTAAACAAGATAAGATAACTTTATTAATCCAACAATGGGAAATTAAAAATGGCATGCTCTCAGGACATAAGTACAATAATCACATAGATTTTCTAGTATCACAGTATGAGTATACAGGTAACATAAATTTATGAAGATATAAATTTATTCAGTTATAAGGAGGTAATAAATAAAGTGATTTAAAAAAAAAACGTGTAAGTAAAGAAAAGGGGAGCATATCATTTTGGTGTTTCTAGAATTACAACATCACACTGAAAAACAAAGGTAAATGCATAAGTATAATTATGATTTAGTTATTCTTTTAACCTCCTCATTATATAAGACAATAGATGTTGGAAAGAATGAGTTTAGGTGTCTATTTAGGACTCTGTACCGGTCACTACGTATTAGTACAAAACAGTTACCCATAATGTTAAACTTTCTTTCGCATAGACTCATAGCTCGCAAACACATGAGACTGACAAAATTATTTGAAAAAAAAAAAACAACCAAAAAACATCGCCTTCGTACATATGAAATAATAAATTCAAGATATTTGATTATTGACTGATTTTTTCAGACAGGAATGGCTCCTCACCAGCCTCATGGACCAGATCCGTACTTATAAGTTTAAAATAAAGTCTTCTATGTTGTCTGGGACTTTTGCAACAACAATAATTTTCAAAGCATGAAAGAAAGAATTGGAGAGAACATTGAAATATTAATCTTTCTTGGTATGGATGCAGAGGACAGGGTGTATGTGGAACCTTTCAATTGGTGAGGCAGTCATCGTTTACCACTTCTATTATGTTATCCAATAATACCTTTAACAAAAAAAAAGTGTGAGTACAAACTAAATTACCCAATGAGAAAATGTTGTTATAGCTGTCTGTGCCCATATTATATTTTAATTATTTATAAAACATTAAAAATTAAAACTAAAATAAACCAACAACAATATGCCATAAAACGTTTAAGAATGAAGAGGAATTTGAATCTGAAAGATTTTAATTTTAAAAATCATGTTTGGCAGAATATGTGTGCAAGAGAACTGCAATACCAGCAAGCAACAAAGCTGTCCATATTATTTATCGTTATGTAATTGTCCAGGGAAAAAAGTGAAGGCTCAAAGCCGAAAAAGGCCTAGAAAAAACCAGGGCAATGGCGAAGTAGATAAACGTTTTACTTCTTTATTGAAAGTGAGTAGTGATATTATAAAAAAAATATCTCGTAACAATAGATCACAATGGATCATTCCATTGATTTTGTCCACCTGAGCGATTCAGAAGAAACATGATCTGATGTTGCTTGAGAGCTTTCTCATGGCATAAAGCCATCTAAGTTATTGGATGTAATAACATAAATGTAATTTCAAAAATTGAGAGACAATTTAATTATACAGAAGGATATAAAACAATGCGAAAATTGGCAGAGACAATTTAATTATACAGAAGGATGTAAGACAATGCAATATTTATAAAGAACGTAAACTTAGGGATGAAAAGTTAAGTGTAGATATTACACAAAACGGCGAAAAATACAAAAAAAAATTGCAAGATAATTTTGCAAACCGTAATATGAAAAGCATAGAAGTTGATGGGGTTTTTTTTATTGTGCATACTAAAAGAAAATCCTAGAAGAAATCGATGTTAAATCATGTTTCTAAAATTATATGTTATAATTCCACTAATTAAACAACCCTATGTGTCTTCCTTTTAGTGTCTTTGCTGATGGTGGATATATCAATAAGTAATCCCTATCATATGGACCATATCAAACAGAATAGATTTAATTGGGTTGGATATTTTTTAAGTGTTGCGTTGAAAAAAAAATGACACTAATTAAAAATATTATATAACATTGATACTAATAATAGAACAAGAATGTAAGCAGTGCAAAAAACAAGACATCATTTGATTGCCAAAACAGTAGAAATATTTAAACAGGTATATTTTATGGCTTGTAAAATGTATACACTCAATCGGATGTAGCTGTAATAAGACAGAAAGTGCCTAAAGGATGAAAATTAAGAGACAGAAGTTTACTTCTGATCAACTATTTAAAATTGAACTTTTCAATTGAGCCCAACCCCCCCCCCCCCCCCCCCCCCCAAAAAAAAAAAAAAAAAAAAAAAGAAAAGAAAAAAAAGAAAAAGAAAAGAAAAAGAAAAAAATACCTAAATTTTCAAAGTTATTACTATGAAGGGGATAAATTAAAAGAGATTGAATATAAAATTACAGGTACCACTCAAAGTGTGTGAAGCGGTATTTTTTATACTTTTCAATAAAATGGTGAAAGTCGAGTCATTTTTTTTTATAAAGAGTGTGTCATATATATGTGATCTTCGTGTTGAAGAGGTGAAAAAAAATCTGTTATATCAATCATGCAGATAATGAATTTTGATATAAATGTTCGCCACTGATAGTGATGGGTATGTTTTATTGAATTGTCATATCCATTATTTTATTGTACAACATATGAAGATGATTGGAATGAAGGTGTATTTGTAATTAAAATATTTTCATGGACATTCATAAAATTGCATAAACTTTTAGTTCAGGCTCAAGAAAAATACTTTCTTTTTTTCTTTCGGAGATACATTGCCTCACATGTTTCCATGGAAGTTAAATTGCCTACAAATAAAAAAAAATATGAATACATATATGCAACTATATCATTATCAATATGGAACTATTATTTTTTAGGGAAAACAAGAATATAAATGATGTTTTGTCTTGTCAATACCCTATGCGTCACTGCCATTTTCAACTAGTAGGCCTATGCCTTTCATAAATGATATATATGTTGGTTTTTTATGTAAATGTCATGAAAACAATCATATGATGTTTATAATCTAAATACATGTTATCTCTTAAAAAAAAATTATGTCATAACTTCATTGCCAAACCCAATTATATTACCAGTATCTTGTATTTCCAGAAAATGCGACATATGTCAATCCATAATTTGTCTCAAATATTGCCCATGTATGACAGGTAGTTATATGATTTAAGATGGTTTGGTAACTAAAAGTAAAAAATAATTTCACTTTTAAGCAGACGCTTCCCATCTGAAAGATGCTGAGATCTTTTGGCCTTTAAAAGTATAAAGTTTAGGGAACTGATGCCTGTTTAGAAATCTATTGCAGTGTCACCTTATAAGCCTGCTATCGATACACCGACTAACAAGACTAGGTTGTGGCTATTAAATTGTTTCTGACCTAAAAATCAAATATATTTTAAAGCCTATGACACTATGCGAAGTGGTCTTAGGCCCATTTATCAGTTTGACAGCTGCTCTATCAAATGCCAGAAACTTAAGATTATAGAAGTAATATCTCTGACTTGCACACCCAAGATGTTAAGGTAAGAATGAATTTTTTGGATCCCTAAATAAAAGCATTGGTGAACCAAAGGATGATACATGTATATTTGAATAACATTTCAAAGTTTATTTTCATGTTATTCACTTTGCATAATTAATGTAGGGAGGCTGGTATAGATCTTTTATTTATTTGTGGCAGTAGCAGTAGGCCTTTAGAACAGATCTTTATTGTGTCAATTATAAGCTTGTGGGTGGAGCCACGTGCGCTTCTAGTTTGTTAGTATACTAAGTTTAATGGCGGAAGACTAGTCTCCGCCCCTCTAGCGGTTTATTTCTTTAATAATTCGGAAGATACTTTGTTCTTTTATTCCTGTCCAGCTCGCCAGAGAAGCTTTTCTTCGGTCGGCTTTGGACGTACTTTGATCGGGGGATGCTGGAATCGTACGTAGATGTAACGATGGCTTCCGTAGATTCTATGATCTCGGTCGGGTGATGTTTTAGTTGGGGAAACGGGTTGTTCCGTTCGACGGAATAGATTTTCCTCGGTCGGCATTGACCCTTGTTCTAGGGACGAACTGGGAAACTAGGGAAGTCTTTGACGGGGGACTTCGCCGACTGAGCTTGTACTATAAATTGTAGAGCTTGGAAAGACTCCTTGTCAGTATCTTTTTGGAGTATCTGGAGGCCACGTTGGATAGTACCAGTAGTATTGTTTGGAATTAGAGTGAGAAGTTATTGTGGATATTATTGAACTATTGTGAAAGCTACTTGTGTTGAATTATCATTTGT
Source organism: Elysia crispata (assembly GCA_033675545.1). Lineage (NCBI taxonomy): Eukaryota > Metazoa > Mollusca > Gastropoda > Plakobranchidae > Elysia > Elysia crispata. Next base: position 387,014 of record JAWDGP010003159.1, on the reverse strand, counting down.
TTTAATTCTACGTGATCATCACCGTGACTCGGGCGTTGGCTGACTATTAGGCATTCTGACTATTGGGCATCTTAATTAGGTATTTTGACTATTAGGTATTTTGACTATTAGGCATTTTTATTAGGTATTTTTATTCTGACCATTTTGACTAGATCTAGATCTAGATCTAGACCTCTAGTATTAGACATTTTCATTAAGCCTTTTGTTAGTTTTTAGTATCTTCTCTTCTGACCATTTTGCTAGTATCTTCTCTTCTGGCCATTTTGTGTTAGTATCTGATTTTAGTTTTATGCACTTTATCTCGAGTATCTGCTTGGCGCTTATCATTCTGACCATTTGTTAGTACCCTTTATTGCCTAATTGCTTTTGGATCATCTTTGTATTTTTTATTTTATCCTTTGAGAATTGCTTCCATTCATTGATAATTGAGTATTTGTGGAATAAACATAGTATAGGTGATAACTTTTCTCTTTTGTGATCTTCCTTTTCTGGAGTGTAGCTATTCTGTTCTTGTCAAGTCTCGACATTCACTCTATTAGTTAGGGAACAGTGGCCTTAGTACTCCACTGATACTCAAGGACCCAAGAGTATGAACTCTTTAGTATTGCACGGCTGCTAGGCCCGCTGCCATAACCAGTTAGGGCCTGCAATTACTTAGAGTAGGAAGAAGCGCTGAGCTTCTATAGATAACTAGACTAGTGGGTCCTATTGTAGTAGTAACTAAGTAAGTTAAGGGAATATCCACCCAGCTAGGTCTAGTTACATTAATAACATGAACAAGAAGATAAAAATACTGGTAAGATTTCTTGTTCTTTTTTTTAACCCTATTTCCTACTTTGGGGTCTATTGGACCCCAACGCTACCCGGTATGTTTTTTGGCTATAAAATGGCTAATTTTTTACCTACGAACTCCAAATTTTGTGACTTTTCCTAATTTGGCCTATTGCTTGAACACACCAAATTTCATTATTATCTCGTGCATAGTTTGCTCACTCTGAAAGGTCTTAACTGGATTTTGAGATTTGATATATTTGGGGTCCATTGAAACCCCTAATAAAAATAGTGGAAACTGAGACAAACTCCCATTTCACACTCTGGGGTACAATTGGACCCCATAAGAATCTCTATGCTTTTTACTATTTTTCAGGTGTAAACCAATGTGAACTGTTGGGTTTGAGTATCGATGCATCACAAATTCAATGTGATGACCGTTAATTATTTATTATTTTATTACCTTATACTGTATCATTTATTTAGCCTTTTCAATTATAATCAGAACAATCAAAATAACATTGAATAATGCTAGACAAGATTTCAAGGAAGAAAGAATATTTTAATTTCATAAAAGAATATTCAATGACTAGAGAAAGATCAAATTGCTTAAATTTCAATACACTTAACTTAATATAAAAGCCTATTTAGAGAACTGAATAAACAATAGTACGGTAATACTAATAGATATACCGGTAATATGTATGATCATTAATATCAACATCAGTGAGTGATGATCTTCTTGGCTTACTTTCACTTGTATTCTGTTGACAGATGATACAGATTTTATTTATCCTGCAGTGGTCGTTGCAGACAAATTCACCACACGTTGAGCAAACCTGTCTTACTTTTCTGTCTTTCTTTCTGGGACACCTACTACATCTACCTTTCACTGCTTTTCTTTTTTCACCTGCTCTTGTCACTGTTTCATTTCCCAGACTCCATTGAAGTTTCAAGATTTCATACCCCAACTTGACTCTTTTGGTTGTTTTGGCGAGCCCCATTCTTCTCATTAGATGTTCCAACTGCAAATCTTTAGCAAGAAATTCATTTAAAAAACCTCTGTCCTTGTAAGACTTTGTGTCTACTGGGAACACTTCTTTGTAAATGATATGGCTAGCCACAGTTGCTGTGTCCAGGAGGTTGTAAAATAGGACCATTTGCCACCTTCTAGTTTTCCTGTTGCAGGAGAAGCTGTGACACACATAGTCAAATATGTCTACACCACCTTTGGTTTCATTGTAATATTTCACCATGTCTGGCTTTTTCTTTCCTTCTTGGTCAACATCAGCAGAATGATGCATGGTGATCATGAAAACAACACGTTTTTTATCTTTTGATTTGTAAGCCACTAGGCTTTTGTCTTCTGCAAATAAAAATTGGCTTTCAAATTTTGCTATCCCCTTTCCTCTTTGAAAGTCTCTGGGAAGGAAGGCTTTATTTTTCCTAACAGTTCCCATGAATGAAAGACCTTTTTTTTTGACAAATGGTTTGCCAGTTCGACATCAATGAAGAAATTATCACATGTGACATTTCTTCCTCTCTTATGGTAAGGAAATGCCAACTGTTTCACGATTTCTCTCCCAAGGTTGACCTTTCTTTCACCATGCTTCCCTAGGTATGGTATTGCTTGGAGTGTATATATATATATATATGCTGTCTCTGCATCACAAAAAATGAAAAGTTTAAGTCCATACTTGTCAGGTTTGCTCGAGCGGTATTGGAGAAATTTACACCGTCCTCTCCATAGAACTAGTTGTTCATCAACTGTCAGGCATTTTGATGGGACGTAATTTTTCTACAGACGCTTGTTCACCTCATCAAATATATCTCGCAGTGGGGCGAAAATATCTTTGTCTCGTCTGTTTGAACGGGTTGTCTTGTCATCAAACCTTAAAGTTCGATGAATCTTTTCATGCTCATTGTGCACACAGCTTCACTATCTGCTGAAGCTCCATACCAAATTTTTGATACTTCAATTTCCGTGCACCTAGATGAATAAAAAGTCCAACCAATGCTTTAAACTCTGCACTATGTACCGGTTTTCATTTTGAGCCCTGGCGCCTCTTACCCTCCTCATTTGTCATTTTGACAATAATGTTCATTATCCTGTCTGAAAAAATCAAATAAAATGCCAAGGAAACTGAGTCTCCAGGTCTAGAAAAACTGACATGACATTTTGGTGGTCTAAATACATTTCTTGTTAATGTTCTTCCAACTTGAGAGACAGGTACATTCCTCCAAACTATTGAACCATTTTTGCTTGTTTTTATGTTACTGGACATAGGTAACGTTATTTCATTGTTAGTATCACTATCTTCTTGGATAATTTCTTCTTCATCTTCTAGTTCTGGGTCAGATTCTGCTAACAGTAACAGTAACAGGTCTGGATATTCATCTTCATCACTGCTTTCATCTGACGATTCTATATCAGCTCTCGCATTCGCTAAGACCTCATCGTCATCGTCGTCGTCATCTGGAATCCAAGGGGCCAGTCTTTCTTGGTTCAAAACTGCAAAGAAAATATCATGGTGATATAAATATCATGCCATACTTGTTAGATATGTAGGCCAGCATGGTTTCATTTTATTCAAACCAAAATTATTTCAACAAACAAAGATAGAAACCCTATTCAGTGATTGACTGATTGCTGATCTTGTTTTCGGAATTGATAATAAGCTGGCAGATCTGCATTTGGATAATAAATCAATAAATAAAATTAGATATGTGTAACGCATTGTACTATAAGTTGATCTATTCATTTCCTCACCCTTTATTGGTGCGTAACTTTTGGGTAGCGGATCGACTAGATCTATTACATTATCTTATTTAGTTGCATAATGTTTGTATTTCAAGCCTATGAACTTAGTTTTGTTTATTGAACACAGCCCACACTTGTATGGCCTGGATTCTAGCATAGTAATGATCTCGTCACCCCTTGTTTATCTTTGTTTTGATTGGTTGCTAATTGCTTATGACGTGTAGCAAGAATATTCTCTTACGATTTATGTAATTCTTTTTCTGGATGATTCGATGAGATTTTGCATAAATAAGAATCGAAATTAAGTTTAGTCAGTCAACATTGAGTCTACAGTGAGTCAACATCATTGAGTCTACAGTGAGTCAACATCAAGTCTACAGTGAGTGATTGTTAAGTCTACCTACAGTGAGTGATTATTGAGTCACCCTACAGATATTTTACAGTCAAGCTCTTATGTTGGATTAAACAGTTTGAAAATTTTACTTGCGGACTTCGGACTTTTTTCTACGGACGAGTCGTGTGATTGGCTGTATATATTTTCATACCCCTAGACAAACAGAGCCTAACAGATCACCCCCATCATCAAAATATGTTACAATATGAACCATATCAATCTACTTCCACAAAAAAATTACATAATAATAATAATAATAATAATAATAATAATAATAATAATAATAATAATAATAATAATAATAATAATAATAATAATAATAATATGCCATGATTACAAAGTTGATTATGTTATTATGTATACAAGTTAAATTCTCTTCCCACAAAATATATTCGGTAAATATAAGATCAGAGATCAATTTTCCTTATTTGTCATGTTATTTAATTCTTTTTTAGTCAGGGGAAATTATTACTGTACCAGTATGCTATGAGAAAACCTGTGTTATGTATTCTACCAGTTGTCATAAATGAGTTGTTGGTAGGTAGGCCTTTAGTGCTAGCCTTTTAAAAAATCACTAATATCTAGATATAGAATCTAGATCAGCTCTGTGCACTACTGTTTAGAAAAGAAAATAAACTTACCTGAATCAAATAATGTTGGATATGCATAAACAGATTGATTTGGATGAAGACCAGTCTAGTTTTGTCACTCCACATGGAAGGCAAATAGCACATGAAAAGGAAGTGATGAAACAAAAGAGCTCAAACATGTGGCTAGATTATTGAAATAAAGGGCCAAATTATGTTATGAAAAAAGAACCAACTTTTTACACCCTTCAACACAACTTTACACCAAAATGATATTCTGATTAACAAATAATAGGAAAATTATAAGGGGTCCGTTCGGACCTCATTTATAGAAATAGGTTGTTTCTGTTGCGTGTAGCTCGGAGGTCAAACAGACAAACGTAGACATGGAATGTAAATATATAAATCAGTCAATCAAAGTTGGAGAACGCTGGCTCAACCGAGGTCATTTAATGCAGGGCCTTCCGTTACAACACAGAGTGATAATAAACGTACTGATTCGTATTCTTAGTAATTCGAAGTTACCGTAACAGTTTCCATAAATCTGTTATTTATATCAGGGGGGCCCTTTGGAACCCAACTGATAAAAATAGGAGTGTACCATTACCATGCCTATTTACAGTTAGGGGGTCCATTTGAACCCCAAATGTGTGAAATAGGAATATTTAGGTAGGGTTAATGGATGATGATGAATAAAACTAAAAAGAAAAAGAACTAATGGATATTGTAGAGTGATATTTCAATTAAGGTATAATTATGCATCATTCATTTAAAGAAAACTTTATCAAGGGGTCTCCTAATGTGCAATTGACTTAGTCTCCTAATTAATACTAAATACTATCTGTTGGACCAACTTTTTCAAATTGCAATGTTGTATTTACTGGATTTGTATTATATCTACACATTTATATGAATAACTTTGTGTAATACTGATCATTAAACATATACTCTTTACATATTGCACTCCTTTTACTTGTTTTGAAAATGTTATGTTCTGTGGAATTATATCAAACAATTTTCAAAAAATGTTGCTCAGTGATTTTCAGATGAATTAAAGAAGATATGAAATAAAACCTTTTCTTTCAAAATTACTACATGTTTTTTTTTTCTTTTTTTGGTTATTGTCTTGTTATTTTTGTGTGATAATTTCACCCTTTTGATATATACTGATGTTTTTTAAAGTCTTATTACAGTTTTTAAAAGGTTGTTAAAATTCCTTTGAAAAAAAAAACAAACAAAAAAAAAACGTTTCGATCATTCATGTTGCTTTTACATTATCTTACACCCCGTTATCTAATAAAAAATTTATAAACTATTGATTGATGTATTGATCTCTTTTATTTTAACTCGGGAATCAAAGCTGATCATGATGATGGTGAAGATAAATTTTACACCAAACCAGTCTGAAAAGGTTCAAATCTGAAAAAAAATATCATAATTAATGGCGGAATCGAATTTTTCGGTGCAATATTAAATAAAATGATATGAAAATTAATCATTTAGATTTCAACACCAGCATGATTGTGTAAAAATTTAGCATAATAGGTACATGCAATTTAAGATAACCCTGTAATACTTTTTTCATTACGTGATCTACTTCACCATTACAAGTTATTATCTTTTATGATCAAAGTGGCATTATTTACACTTGCAGATTTTCAAAAAAAAAAAATTGTTGAAATACACCAAAAACCCAGTATATCAAAATGATCTACTAGATAATCTTTCTGGATCTAAATATGCCTTAGACCTACATTGAAATGCTGGTGATTATTCAAAAGTTGCTCCTATTGTTTAGTTTCCTTTTGATTTTGGTTTGCATTGCAAAGCCTATAGTCAATAGAGTCTGCAGTTCTGGACACAATATTTAATAATCAATATCTAAAATGAAAAAAAAAAACTTTTTTTACAGTTGCAACAGGGGTAAAAAATGTCATACCATTGATGCCCATCCCTTATGACAGATACACAAGCAAGTTTTCTGTGTATCTACATCTACCTACAGTTATTAATCCTTAAAGTGTAAAAAACAATTCAAAAATGTAAGTTTGATGCAAATAAGACATACATTTAACCTGAATAAAGCAATGCCTGAAAATCTTGATTTGTGAAAATATTTTCAAAACTTAATTTCTCTTATTTTAATATTTACCAGTGCTACCTGCTGTCCATTTATATAATACAAGTGAAAGCTGAACAAAATCATATCTGTCAAAATATTTATTTTCAGTATATAGATATAAGCAGATATGAGTTGCAAACACTGCTGGGTGTTTATCTCTGTTCATATGGAAGAGCTAGATTTAGAAGAAAAATACTATGCTTCTAATTTTAACTTTCGAACTCTAGATCTAGTTCCAGTTTTATTTGAAGAAGTGCTTTCAATGTTTGAAAAAAAAAAAGAAACTGCCCTGCATGCTTAGGCTGCACTATGTTCTAGATCTAGAGTTATACCAAGATCCATTTCAGAGTAAGTCAAAATTGACTAAATTTGAATATTTGATCTTTATTTTGGACGGTCTGAAGTAATAAAAGAGCTGTGTTCTGTGGCAATACACATGCAAAGTTGATCCTGTCACAATTACACCTAAATGTCTAATCTACAAGATCTAGTAATACTAGATTATATCTGATATATCTCTTATATATCTAAAAATTTCACTATCTTTATTTAGATTTGTGTGTGTGCCTGAGAAAAGGGCCCATATGTCGGTGGGGTCGATTTCGAGATATCAGCCAATAAAGGTGAATAGGGTGTTGGAGGTCAAAAATGTAATTTCATCATAATATGAAAGTTTAACCATTTCTAAACCATATTCCAAAAGATTAGTGCCCAATTTCACATTTAAAGACCTAAATTTCATGGTTTTGAAAGGTCTATGCACGAATAAAATCCTAAAATTTGTGCTAAAAATAACAAAATAACACCACCTCTTTATTCGCCGATGATGGCCATTAGATGAATACTAACCCTATCATGTTTGGTATCAAATTTTTCGTAGTTATTTCCCCTACACGTTGACACTTAGTGCGCATGAATCGGGATGTTTACATTCCAAGGGGACTACTTACGCATCTTAGACTGCTAGCAGACATAAAAATTACCAGATAGCCCTCATTTGAACCCCAGTCTAAGCTATCAAAATTGGCTCAAAATTTTAATTCCTTCTTGATGTGGGCGCTCCAAAACTTCTAGTTTCTAAACTTTATCTTTATATTGGTTGAAGCAGTTTTTAAATTAAAATAAAAGCCAAAATTCTTAGCTAAATAGCTGAAAATTTTCATTTCCGGGTTGGTTGTCAAGATGCAGCGTCCTAGTGACGACACTCCAAGAGAGGAGCAGATTGCTCGTCTTCTCAACACCGCCACTCAACTTGGCCTCAACAATGTTGTTGAAGATCATGCCCTTTGTGAAGTCATCAAATCATACTTTTTGGATGACCCAGAGGACGATGATGCTCAAGAAGTAGAGCTAGATCTAGGTCTAGACTTATCATCCGAGTCTGAGGATGAGGAGACCTCACCTATACCCACACAGACAGATTGACAACCAGTTCCTTCTGATGAGTCTACAGGTAGGCAAAATTAGTTACATTTAGCTCATTGAAATGAATGATTAGCAAGTAACTATTCTTTATGTCTAAATTTCCAATGAGTAAGGCTAGGGTTTGGATCTAAGTCTAGATGAAGGTCTGGATCTAGATCTAGGTTCTTGTTTCAAAACCTTTACACTTTTATATCTACATAATACATGATAAACTTTTATTGTGCATTATTCTAATTCTTTTTTGTTCTTTTTTCTCTTTTTCTTTTCCACTCCAGATGACCCCTCTGAAGATCATAACATTATGGAGGACCTCTCGGTACTGCTACCAGCCCCGAACGACCCCCAATTCCAACCAGCCTTAGAGGCACCACAAGTTTCACCATGTAACTGCAAGCAAAACAATGGTCAGCCCTGTCACACATTCTTTGATGACGTGGAAGTTTCAAGGTGCCACTTGCAGTACATTGGCAAAACGAGACAAGAGTTGGACCTGGTCTTGTTGGCGAAGATTGAGAGTTGTGTGCATTATGAGTGTGGAAACAGTGAGACAGAAAAAAAAAAGCAGAGTGAGAGAAAGGCAGCGCTTGATTTACAGACATAAAGGTTTTGAGATTTGTCGTAATTTTTTTTTGCATCTGCACAGCATTGGAGAAAAAAAACTAAAAAATTTATTCAAGCAATATAAAGAGAATGGAGTTGAAAGTAGGATTCACAAATCAACAAAAAAACAACCATCATATGCTCTTTCTATTGAAGATGTCAAATTTGCCTTCAATTTTATTCAAAATTTTGCTGAAGCTAATGCGATTATCCTGCCAGGCCGCACACCGTATGCTTGGAAGTCTGATTGCAAACTTTTGCCTATTGAATGTTCTCGTCATTTTGTGTATGGGAAGTATGCAGAGACTGTGGATGAATGTGGACAAAAGAAGATATCTTTGTGGAGTTTTTTAAGAATTTGGAATGATCTGCTTCCTTTCATCAAAAATCAGAAATCAGCCACTGATCTTTGTTGGTACTGTCAGCAAAGATCTATTCAAATGCAGCGAAGTGTGAACCAGCCTGATTCTCTAAAATCTTAGTTGCTCCAAATCCTAAAGAAAAACAGCCAAGTGAGACAGGTTTAGACAGAGAGGAAACTTTTGAGCCAGTTGCAAAGTCAGCAAAGACAACAGATATTGGGAGTATATCTAGTGGGATTGCAAAGAAAGGGAAGGGGAAAGGGAAAGGAAGAGGCAAGTAAAAATTAATTATCAGTTGTGTTTGTCCTCATCTTGGAAGAGTTACCCTTTGGTTCTAAAAAAAATTCATATTTAATTTTGCGTAACAGATAAATTTAATTTCTTTTTTTTTTACTGATGCAACATGTTGTTTATGCAAGTGTGTTTTGTAAGTGTGTGGCCTGTACAAATACTATTCTAGAATTTTTTCTTCAATTTAATAGCCCAGTCATCTTTTGAGCTATTTATCAGGCGCTGCCTTTACAAAATATTTTTTTATGATTGTATGAGACTTTAGTTTTTATAACATAAAATCATTTGAACTTACAAAAAAAGTGTAAACCAATTTTACGCAAGAGATATATACCATTGGATGCCTATTATTTTTAAAAAAATTTCATCTCCCTACAACTTACCTATTTTTTGAGTGACCTTAACTTTGCAAACAGATCACACCTACATACATCAACTAATCTTTAATTCTATTCAGATTTTCTCTTAAAACTTCAATTTCATGATTTCATACTATGTATATTGCTTTTCTTTCTTCAAAGAGTCAGTTTCTTTGTTGCAAAACAGTTTTGAAGTGCCAAGATTATTCTTTCCACAATAATGACAATTTACCATTTTCCGCAATTACTTCCTCTCTATAGCTTTCAGAAAAAAAGCTTTTTTTCTCTCTCACTATTAAAAATGCTACTTTATTTAACTTAATATTACTGTGATTCATGCCTCTATATGATTAGCTAATGGTATTTACCTATGGAAAGGTTTCAATTCTCATTTTCATGTTAATTTTTGTAAAATAAAAGTGTTGAAACTTTAAAGCCGTTTTTCTCAAAACTATGTTTTTGTACTTTTTCATACAAAAAATTCCATATCTCGGGAACTAATAAAGATATCTGAAAAATTTAAAAAGCAAAATGTTCAGCATGATCCAGGCAATCTAAAATGCATATCTCATAATCCATATCTGCCGACATATGGGCCCTTTTCCCAGGCACACACACATTTATCCAGATAAATGCAATAGCTGATTGTGAATTGGCAAGTGGTTTTAAAAATTAAAATTATTATACTATAATATCTATCTAGATCTTGTCATTTCAGTTTACAATATATATCACCGATCCACTTAAAAATACAACGTTGGAGTGTTATCCATAGTGGCACTATAACGTTAAACTTAAACATATGCTTTCATGAACTTTCATTGTCATTTCTATACCAAAGTTACCGGTTTTTCAAGCGATTGACAGATTATGTATCATTTTCATTGATCAATGGTTTATAGCGAATTGTTTACAGTCGCAACAGAGGCCAAACAAATACTACGGATCATATTACTGGCAAACGGGTATCATTTATGATCATATTTCCCTTTGGACGTCCCATTCTTATACATCTTCAAACATTTCAATACAGTTGGATGATATAAAATGGACTTTTACAAGGAAATCTTACCACACTTTTCGTACCTAACTTTACTATTTGCAAGTAAGTTTTCAAAATCTCTGACTGGGTACATTTATTTTTACCATTTTTACATCCTAATTTGGTGCCTAAAATGGACGTTTACAGACGTATCTAACTTTACTTTTCGCAAGCAACCTTTTAAGGACAATACAGGTTTGGCGTGAAAATGTTTTCTTTTTAATAAGCATATAGTATAAAACAGGAGCTACATTTCTATCTTGGACCCGTGTTGATATTTCAAGACATGTGATCACAATCGCGAATGAAAAAAGAAACGTATATCCACCATCGCTGTTCCAAACAGCGTTGTTTTCACGTATGATCTTCTTAGCACAAATATCATGTAGTACTTAATATGGTCTTGACAATAGTAATGCTTTATTCTTTCTTTTATCAATTATTATTTTCAATTTTACATCCTTCTTTGCCTTAGTCCAAGTGTCAAAAAATCGAACATCCTGTTTTGAGTAGAGTCGAGGTTTTACATATGGCGTAATAATTACCGTTTAAGTAAATAGATTTGTCATCGGACATCTTTAAACTGTCCAAACTCAGATCTGATTGTTTCTGTCGAGGATCAGATTTCATGATAGGTATTGTCTCGATCTACAACGTTCATATCTGAATCCCGGAAATATCTTGTTCAGACTATTATTACCTGTAATTGTTAGCATCTTTTGTTGTCTTGGACTTGCATCAAACAAAGATACAATCAATTTTAAGATGTTCAAAAAGTTTGATGAAAATTGCAAGGCTAACATTGCGGCCGGATAATCAAGAAAACCAATTATGCGAGGAAGAACCGGTCAAAAACTTTATATATTGAAAGCAATCATACGGTCATAAGCCACTACTATGGAGAAAAGGAGCCTCATTGAAGATAGATTCGCCACCTATATTTTTCCTTGGAGATGATAAGTACGAAAACTGCCAAAACCATGAGCAACATTGAAACAATGGCAAATGTACCGATATTTACGATGTCAGGGAATTAATGCTGCAACGAGCAAAATGCAAAGCAGCCAGAGCTGCATGTAAAAATGTGCTGAGGCCAATCACACTCATCCCTGTTTTTTAAGCTATGTGAAGGTCTTCAAAAGATTTAAATGCTTCCCAAAAACAGACATCAAAACCATTAGTGTACTTGGAGAGAATGGACCAAGTGGTTCTATGGAGCAAAGCTGTTGAATGACACATCTTCTACACTTCAAAAGCTCATTGAAAGTCTAAGATATACAAACTTAACTGTGTCTCAATGTAAGATGTTATATATTTACGATAATTCTTGTAACGTCTATCATTGGAAAGTTAGTGAGGTCATTTCCTTTAAAAGACGGCATATGTGATATAGTTTCCTTTTGAGAAAAGAGCACGTTCAAAAGTGAAAGTTTGGTAAAAAAAATTTTTTTTTTACTTTAAAAAGCAAATAATCAACATAAATGACCAATCAAAAAGTAAGAGAACAAAAATTGAAGTGAAGACACTATTAAGAAGGGTGAGGTTTAAATTTGCATAACTTTCCTCATTGTTGACAAAAATGCTTTTTGGCTCTCCTGTAATATTTTGGAAATTGGATATAGCGTCGTCTTGAAAAAATCCAGTGTGTATTTGTACCTTTTTTGTCGTGATAATTTGCGGTCTTCACAGAATATATCTTTTTCTGGAATACTAAACGCATCATTTTCCTTGCACTGAGGTAACGTACTTATAAAACAATATCATTTCTCTTTGCACATCGTGAATTTTTTTTTACATTTTTCGATTTTTCACATTTTGATTTGAGTTTATCATATAAAATCAACTTTCACCGAAAAAAAAAAGTTTCCGTACTATTCACACGTAAGTTTACTATTTGCAAGTAGTTTTTCAAAATCGCTGTATACGTGCATTTTTTTTAGTATGTTTTACGTGTTAATTTGGTGCCTTAGTTCATTTGTAATTTTTCTTCACTACCGAATATATCATTATTCGCGCAAAGGCGTATTAAACATTTAAAGCGATATCGCATCGTTATGCATGAAGTGAATTTTTACATCTTTCCATATTTTCATACAATTTGATATTATAAAATGGACTTTTACAAAAAAAAATGTGCATATCTTTCACATGTACTTTTTATATTTGTGTGTAAATTTTTCAAATCTGTGTATTTATTTCTTTTTTTTTTTTTAACTTGTTTTGGGTCTTAATTTGCGGGCTTCCCACAGTTAATTTTTTCTGCAAATCTGAGCGCATCACTTCTCGCATTGGAGTAATATAAATCTAAAACGATAAATCATTTATCTTTGGACGTCGTGGTTTCTTAAAGCTATCTACATTTCAATACAACTACACATGATGAAATCAATTCTTAGCAAAATATGTATACAAATTTTTAGCACGTAATTTCAATATTGGCGATAAGTTTTGATCTCTATTTCTACTTTTTGTACTTAGATCTCTTTTTTTATTTTTATTTAAAATCGAACGTATAATTTTACTCCCTTATGGGTATGACAACATATCATTTCGTGAATAATTTTATTACACTGAAGACAATCTTGGTGCTGAGAAAAAAATGAATCAAAGTTGTTTTTTTTTTAGCCAGTAACCAAGCTTCAAACAATTTCTACCGCTTGGCATAGATTTGATTAAGGTATATGCCTTGAAAAGTTTTCTTCCACTTGTAGAAGAACCAAAGCCGGGCATTCATTCTGCTTGTCGCGATGAGCAATAGACATTCTTGTATAAGTTGTTTTTCTTAGTGTGAACAGTGAAGACTAAGAGATGGAAGAAACTCAACTCAAATATTGTGAACCAGGCCATATGGCCAACCTTTGTGGCAGCAATGCTGCACAGGACTTTATTTCAAAAGCAAAATTTGTAGGAAAGGAGAAAAAATATTGTGGCCCGTATTTATACACACAAAATAAATTTACGACGATTGTAATCTATTCTTTTGGCTTGGGGTAATAAGTAGCATAGACAGTCTCTATGCTTCTACTAATACCGAGCTTTAAAGATATGAATTGTGCTTCTCTGTGGTATTGAGTTAAAAGGGTCGAAAATGCTAGCCCTTTGAGGGATTCGATTTTCGATAAAATTGCAGTTACATCGGCACCAGCCCCATTGCCAACCTTTAGAGCTAATAGTTTTACAACGAAGTTTTTTACTTAAACTCCCTTGCGAGAGTTCAAGAGGAAATCCTACTCACACCAAAGACAACAATCACAACAATAGTCATGTTTCGCAGGTTGAGTTAATGCCCGAGAGCATGAGTCATAACGTAAGTATCACGTGGTTTTCTTAGTGTCATGTGCAAATCGGCCTGCGTTGTTTACATCGGAAGCCGTAAGCGAGCGTCAGCAGTCAATGTGACCTATTTGAACTCTTGGGAGAACACACAAGCTGTCCGAGACTTACAAAGTTATATTCTTACAGAAATTCTTACTTAAAAGGTAAGTTTATCTCAATTGCCATATATATAAATATATTTGAATTCGATTTTTTATGAGATCTGGGTTTGTTGGTTGTATTCTTGGACAGTCTGATGGGTTCATATGAGATGATGATAATGGTAGTGTTATACTACTGCTAGCGAACATTTTTTCATCCAAATCTGCAGTGTATAACCCAGTACCATGGGACGCTTGGCACAGCCTCTCACTTGGCTTTATCCAGTGGTTGAATTGAGTAACTTCAAGCAAATCAGCTAAAACTGGATCTAGGTCTAGCTCAAAATCTATCTAATCTAAGAGTCCATTATGTTTGCATCGCGACATGAGCGGTTGAAAATGAATCATATTCAATCTAGATCTAGATTAAGATTAGGTGGACTGTGTCGTGCAAAATAAAAGCTGTGGAAAAAACAGCATGTAACCGTTCATTTATTTCTGTTTCAAAAATGATCCGGCAAAGCAAAATCTATCCAAGATCTCTAGGATCAAGATGTAGACGAGAAATCTAGATTAGTATCATCAAGAGAAAGACTAGTTTCTATCCAAACGTAGCTAATCTAGATCTAGAAAAACTAGATCCAGATTTAAAGCCGGATATAACGGGAGATCAAGCATCAACTGATTTTATTTTACTAATAGGCCTACTGTTTATTTTGATTTAACCAGTGAAGAATGTAGACTAGGAGGGTAGGCTGTCTTTCCAACAATTTCCGCAATCCATGATAATAATTATGATCTGCTATAAATTTTGTTGTTTGCCATCCTAAAAAACTGGCTTTCAGTTTCATATGAAGGCCTACCATTAAAATGATTTCATAACAAAATGATTTACGGACTTAAAATTTATCTTGTTTCAACTGTTCTGTTAGTATTTGATCTAGTTGTACTACAGTTCAGAAAGTTAAATAGTCTTAAAAAATATAATTTAAAAAGTTGTAATACAAATTTTAAATACTTCTATTAGGATGGGTGGGGTTTTTTTTTACCTCCATCTTCCTCCTTTCATGTTTAGATAATATGAAATATCATTCTGCATGGGATTAAGGAATTTTAATTTTTTGCTTGTCCTTGTTTTCTTTTACATAATATACACCTGTTATACATTTTATTTCTGTACAGAAATATGCAGAGAGTAACATTCACTCCAGAAATGGACACATTGCTTCTGCGCGAAGTGATAGCGAACCAGGCTTTTGCCATGAAGAATGGCACAGGATGGCGACAAACAGCGGACAAATTGATAAAGTTGCCCAATTTCACGCCCATTTTGACAGCTAGGACTGTCCGAGAGAGAACTAACTCGCTCGTAAACCAATTTCGCAGAGAAAATTCTGCAAATGAAAAGAGGTATACATATTATACTTGATGTTTCCTACTTTAGAGTTTTCTGTTGGAATAAGCCTACATCATCATAATCATGTGACCATAATTACATGTATCTCAAATGACAACCTATTCATAAATTTTTTTTTTTTTTGGTTGCAAATTTATCAGTTCCTTTTATTACTTACTCTAAATATTGGCTTTATTTCTTTGATAGGTCTACATGCTAGTTAAATGTGGCATCTTCCTTTAAGGGCCATGGGGGCAGTATGGAGGTGTAGGACTATAGATGGTTTAGGCCGCGTTTCTTAAATTGTTTTTTTTTTTTTTCACGTCTTATTGCTAATGATGGTTAAGTTTACATAGAATTTAGGAAAAAAATATTACTCCAGAAACACATTGTCAATTGAATTGGCTTTTCAAAATTGTTTTTAATAAGGCCAACAAGGCACATACAGCTGACTAAAAGCTCAACTATGTCATTCGTAAGATATAGCCAAATGCAGGCTATAATTTACAGACAATTTCAGTCTATTTTGTATCTTTTTATTTCCTCAGTTCAGGGATAGAGGAGGAAGTAACAGAGAAATCTGTCCTCCTCGAGATCTTAGAAAGAAAAGCAGAGAGGGGGGGGGGGAAGAGGCGGAAAACAAAAGGAAGGAAGAAGAGGATGAAGCAGCAGGAGAGATGACCAGGCAACAGGTAGAGTGAATCAATGCTTTCCTTTCATGGAAGTGAATTTTTTTTCAATCAATTTAAGATGAAAAGTAGGCCTTCGTGTAGGATTTTCTCATAAAATAGGCTTACTTTAAAGAACAAAAGGATATATGGCTCTGCTCAGGTCGACACATTTTTGTAAAATTACATAAATTACATATTAAATTTTCAAAGTTTGCTTACATAGTTCAAGCATTTTGACCTACAGTGGACATTAATGCAGGTGTTCAGACATGATTGATAGTTAACAGTGTAGGTATTTGAATAAAAGCTTCAAAAGGAAAACACAGGAAAAACATTTCTTGCTTTTTTGTTGTTATTTTAATCGATGGAAATTGAAATATCATAAGGGGAGGTTGAAGAAGAGAAACAATTCAAACTGTCATGTTTTGCAAAGAAATTGTAGAAAATAAATGATAATACATTGATATTGAAATGAGATAGATTTTATTGGGTTATTCTATACATGCAACTTTTCCTGTGAAGGGGTTGTAGGATATTTAACTAAAGACTCAGCATTCAATTTCAAGGTTGAAACTGTTAATTGTTGAATATAGGCAGCATAAAATGAGAAAGATTTTATTGGGTTATTCTGTACATGCAACTTTTCCTGTGAAGGGGTTGTAGAATATTTACCTAATGACTTAGCATTCAATTTCAATATTGAAACTGTTAATTGTTGTAAAAGCAGCAAAAACTTTTTTTATGGTCAATTGAAATGACAGCGTAGCCCCTTGTAAATACTTTCTGGAAGATATGTGATTGGGATCTTGTCTCAGTACTGGCTTATGTCGCTGTTTACTAACATATATATATATATATATATATATATATATATATATATATATATATATATATATATTCTCAGGTCCACTTGACTTTGGTGCTAACAATACTTGTTGTTCTAATTTACAGGCTCTGCAGGGTCTAAAGAGCAATGAATCGTGTCCATTTGAGAGTTGCTGTTTAAGACCTCCAACATCCCCTACGACCCCTTGTGGTACAATTTTTTTCCTTTTTTTATTTTCTACTAAAACATCTCAAACAAAAAGATGAGATTTAGCAATGTAACAAACAATGAACATTACACAAAAATAATTCTGAACAAAACAATTTTTTTTATGCATTATTGTATGTTCTATCTCAGTCTTAAATAACAAAATAAAAATGAACGGTGAAATGTCGTTTTTGATTGCAATACATATAATTTATTCTTTGCATCTGGACCTAATCATTTGTTGCAGAGCCCTCATACCTTTTCAAAGGGTTCACATGAAAGTTAGTGAAATTCATAAAATCAGCCTAGATGGTCGTTTTGGCAACTGACAATAGTGATGAATGATGTCTGTGGCAAAAAATGTTATTTGTCTAAGTTCAAAATCTTTATAGATTGACTCATCACAAGTTCAGACTTTTTTTTGCAACTGGCATAAAAAGTGACCTTCCTTATGTTTCCTTCGCATCTTTGTAAATGAATCGAGGAACAGAGATTATGATGTTTCCAAAGTTTTAGTGTCATCAAGTCATGTGGTGATTAGATTTTTATAAACATTCTTTACATGTGCATGCACATGCTATAAATATAAAAATAATGTTAATAATAACAATAATAATAATAATAATAATAATAATAATAATAATAATAA
This sequence comes from Elysia crispata, assembly GCA_033675545.1. Classification (NCBI taxonomy): domain Eukaryota; kingdom Metazoa; phylum Mollusca; class Gastropoda; family Plakobranchidae; genus Elysia; species Elysia crispata. The sequence goes on along the minus strand of JAWDGP010003159.1, from coordinate 369,135 downwards.
TAATAATAATAATAATAATAATAATAATAATGATAATAATGATAATTCTTATTAAGTTATTTTTAGAGATACTTTGTAATATACCAATATATAAACACAAAGTGTTGCACTGCCTTAAATCACAATATGTGCATTGAATAAAAATTAGACTTAAATCTCAGTAAAGATAAATTCTAAGGACTGTAATTTGATTTCGAGGTAAAATGAAGAAAGTTGTACAAACTGTTTGGTAAAATATGAATAAAAATTTATTTTACATGAATAGTTTGCTTTGAAGAGTCTTACATAGGGTACTGTAAAATAATTAAATAAATAAAGAAAATTATATATTTTTTTCCCTTAAGGCAGATTGTGCAACCTTTATTTGCATTAGAATTTACATGCTACGAAAGTTGACCAGCTTATAGCATATTCTTTGCGGTACTTTTTTTTATTAACAATAATTGTTTAACATGGTATCCAAGGTTGTCAGGTATCAGAATTTCACATAAAGGCACTTGTATAGATTGTAATTTTTTGTTTGTTTCAAACTGGTGGAAAGAGGAAGAAATCCTCATTACTATAATATTGATTTAATTCAGAAATAAATTGTAAAGTATGAAAAAACAGGTAATGGATGATAAAGTAGGGCCTGTGTTTAATGTTTCTTATTTCTAGTGCAAAGATAACATTCTAACTAAGCCACATGTATAATACATATACGAAACTCTCTCCTCACATTCCAGGCAAAAAAAGAAAAGCTGCCGATGCAATGTTGGCATTTCTAGAGGACAAGGAAAACACCAGAAGGAAGGAGAGAGAGAGGAGGAGTTGGACCTTAGAAGGATGGAGTTGACGATGCTGCGGGAGCGGCAGGAGGAGGAAATGAGACTGCGAAGGGAAGCAGAGGAGACGGCTAGAGAGGAACGGGCGGCATTTATGGGTTTATTGTTCCAATTTATGCAAACTATGAACAAGTGATCTTTGTAAATAATTTAAATAGGGGATAGAAAAAGTGTCAGGTGCATGGTATTGTTTCTTTTCTTCATGATATTTATTTAAAAAGTTGTATGTGAATTATTCGTAGGCCTATACAGTAAGTCACTCTGAAAGTCAACCAAGAAAGTTTTAAAACATAAGATGAGCATAGTAAGTTTTGTGTTGTATGAAGAATCAGAACTTAAAAAAGCATGCAGTTACTAGTATTATACACTTAATAAGATGTTTTTGATTGATGCATACTAATACTGGGAATTGGAATCTAAGTTTGGTCTCACACATAAGATACTGTAGCACGCGAAATCAAAGAAGTATTTCCTTACAATACAAACAAAAGTCTGCTTTCAGTGTTTTCAATTTTCACCACATCTACATCTCAAGAGTTATAATAAAACTGAATAAACTAGAGAAACTACTAAGTACAATAGAAAGATCTGAAACTTTTGGACTGTAAATGTGATTGTGATACAAGTAGGAAGCTTTTGCTTTAAAAAAAAATACACGAATATCTATTAAGATCTGAACCCATAATGAATTCCTCTGTGTCTTGGCAACATACAGATGCAAAAGTTATAGTTTCAGCAGTTACATTAAATGAATTTTTTTTTAAAAGTTGAAATAAAGGCACATCAATTCATTTATTCAAAGTGGTGTAGTGATTTATGACAAATATTCTTCCAGAGTTGCTGGGGCAAGGTAAAAAAAGGAAGTTGTTGCATTTCCATACAAACATGCCCTGCAATTTGACAAGATTGTTGCCACTAAATAATACTTACCCAGGGGTTGTAATAATACATTTTGATATTTATTAAAATCGAGAAATGCAAATTGTCGAATGATTTCACCAAAATGCCATTCCGCACAAACACGCACCTTGCCCATGGCTGTATTGAACTGTTGCTGCTCTGGATTCAGGATTGCACCTCTAAAGGGTGAGATAAGGATCCTCCTGAGAGGGTATGCCTGTTATAAATTTTGTTGTTTGTCATCCTAAAAAAACTGGCTTTCAGTTTCATATGAAGGCCTACCATTATTTGACCTTATGTGTCAAGCTCATGAAGTAAGTCACTAGAAGCCAAAAGAGCTCAGTTATGGCGTTTACCCTGCATGGAGCCATACTTGTGACCTATTATACCATTTGCGAGCATTACACTCTGGAATTTTAGGGCATAGGTCCGTTTATGCCCGCTGTAACATGTTCGCTTGTGTTGAGAAGGGCGGGCTATAGGGCGAACTGTCCCATCTATAAAGCCAATGCAGTTTTGCAATGGTGCACCTTTTGCCGCAACAGCATCAGCCATTTTTTTTTTTTTTTTTTTTTTTTTTTTTTTTTTTTTGTTGAGCCAGTCTGGGTTAAGAGCTTTCACATATTTCTAAAGTTGTCAAAAATGTGGTTTAAGATGTGGTTAAATATAATTATTAAACTAATGTCTATGTGATTTATTTTAAATTCTCTCGCAATGTCTGAAAGTCTGTTCAGATGATTCATCCTTCTTAAGAATATGCTCAACGCTTCAGTGCCACAAACATTAAACCTCTTTCGATTTTGGAGTACTGTATTTAAATACGAGTACATTTACAGAATAAGTTTGTGGGTGCCTCATATTATTTTAGTGATTTTTTTTTAAATTATGATAATGAAAGATTATAGTTTGAGTGATCTGTTACAGCCCCCGTCCATAGCGGGGAGGCGTCGATTTCAGGCCGGAATTGAGTTAAAATTGTGTTATTTTCTCCATTCTTGTGTACTTGAGAAACTTGAAATGTTTTTTGGCTTCAATCTCAGTAGAAAATTAACCACGGTAGTTTTGAATTTTTATATATAGGCCAGGAAAAATGGTAAGAAGGGTCAGTTTAACTTCAATTCAGCTTGACCTCATAAATTAAGAAAAATTGACTCCAAACACGACAGAAAAAAGTTTTATGATACATGAAAATGTATCCGTTGAAAAAGCAACCTGTGTGGCGTTTGGACTTATCTTGGACAATGATAAAGACTAACCCGTGACAAATGTAAACATCCAAGGTTGTGAATAGAGCTCACCACAGAGACGTTGAGGAGACCAAGAGCTTACTTTCTCAGTTCAGACTTATATCTCGACACAGTCGGATGATACTTTAATAATTTAATAAAACCAGAAAACCAAAAGGTTCAAACTGTGTTTCTTATTAATTGGATAAGTGCCACACTGGTGACCCCGACGTGATAGTTGATCTGGATATTTTTTTAGATCTAGTGTTAAGCCTCCGACATTTCAATTCATTATGTCTATCGAGGCAGCAGCACTTAAACTTCCAACTTTTTGGACGACGTGTCCGCTGGCATGGTTCGCGCAAACCGAAGCACAGTTTGCCTTACGCAACCTATCATCTGATGATACGAGATACTGTCATGTTGTAGCTGCTCTGGACTCACAAACAGAAACTAGAGCTTTGTCAGTGATCGCCTCTCCACCTCTAACCAACAAATATGAGGCCCTTCAAATTATTTTTATGTTAGGCTTTCGGGCTTTCAGAAACAGAAAGTAATACGTTATTAGACCTTAGCGGGTTTGGCGATAGAAAGCCCTCAGAACTCATGGACTCAATGCTTGCTCTCTTAGGGGACCATAAACCCTGTTTTATTTTTAAACAGATATTTTTTCGACAATTACCGGAAAAAGTTCGTGTCCCCCTAGCAAACTCACCAAAAACAGATTTAAGAATGTTGTCGCTTGAAGCAGACAGAATTCTGGCCTCACTCAGACTAGAGTGTAATTTGAGCGAATCGTCTGAGGTGAGCACAGTTTGCTGGTTTCACAGACGGTTTGGGTCGAAAGCACAACACTGTGACCGCACCTGCAAACACTATTCAAGTTTTACACATAATCACAGGCAGAAAAACGCTAAAGCGCTACGTTGTGCCGTTTCAACTTCAGAGAACCACAAACATACGCAGCTTTTTGTCACAGACGGCATTTCTAAAAGGTGCTTTCTAGTTGACACAGGAGCCCAAGTTTCTGTTACTCCAGCGTCTAAACTAGACAAGAAAACAGGATCCAGAGGACCTCCTTTACAAGCTGCCAATGGTTCTACCATAACGACTTATGGTACTCGCGTCGTTTGTCTTCGTTTTGGTCAACGCAATTTCCAAGCTCGTCTCATCGCAGCAGATGTCAGCCGCCCGCTCCTTGGCGCTGATTTTTTGCGAACACACAACTGCTTGTCAACATGAGGAACCGTCGCTTGATAGAAGCAGACACATTTTCAGGCATTCCCTGCTATGTCAGTACAGTTACGCCAACCAACCTCGCGCTTGTCGAGCCTTCAAGTAATAAGTTCCGAAAGCTCCTAAATGAATTCCCGGATCTGCTGAAACCAACATTTTCAACTGCGGAGGTTAAACATGGTGTGCATCACTCCATCCCAACTAAAGACCGTCCTGTCTTCGCCTGAGCTCGTCGCCTTGCTCCAGACAATCAATAGCCAAAAAGGAGTTTTATGAGATGGAAAAGATGGGCATTATTAGGAAATCAAGCAGCCCGTGGGCATCTCCTCTCCATATGGTATCCAAACCAAACGGTAGCTGGCGTCCATGCGGCGACTACAGAAAATTAAACGATGTCACCGCGCCAGATCGGTACCCCATTCCCCATATCCATGACTTCTCGTCCCGCCTTAAAGGAAAGACTATCTTCTCGAAGATCGACCTAGTTCGTGGCTATCATCCGATTCCAGTCGCCCTTGAAGACATTCCTAAGACAGCAGTGATCACTCCGTTTGGTCTGTGGGAATTTTTGCGGATGCCTTTCAACTTAAAAAGTGCTGCCCAAACGTTTCAAAGACTTATGGATTCTGTCCTTCAGGACATTGATTCAACTTTTGTTTATCTTGACGACCTCCTCATAGCAAGTTCGACAGAAAAGGAACACATGGATGACTTAAAAGCTGTGTTTAGACGTTTGATAGATAATGGACTTGTAATTCGTCTTGAAAATGTCTTTTCGGTGTCTCTTCCCTGCAATTCTTGGGGCACCAAATATCAAAGAAAGGATCAATTCCAACCCAAGCCAAGGTTAAAGTCATCCAAACATTCTCTCAACCATCAACTGTGAAAGGACTACAAGAGTTTTTGGGTATGATTAACTTTTACCACCGTTTTTTGCCTAACATTGCTGCCACCCTCAGTCCTCTTTACGGGGCACTAAAGTCATCTATGCCTCGACAAGAGCTAGTGTGGTCACAAGAGATGAAACAGGCTTTCCTAAACGGTAAAACTGCTTTGGCTAATGCAGCAATGCTGTCCATCCTTGCACTGACTGCCCTGTAGCTCTTACTTCTGACGCTTCAGATGTGGCCGTTGGCGCCGTCCTCGAACAGTTCAACAAGGGTCATTGGGAACCTTTAGCCTTTTTCAGCCGACAACTACGAAAAGTAGAAGTAAAAAACAAAGCTTTCGACCGAGAATTACTTAGAGTATATTTGGCAATTCGTCACTTCCGTTTCATGCTTGAAGAACGGAATTTCACCATTTACACAGACCATAAACCACTAGTGCACGCCATGGCAAAAACAAAAGACCTATGGTCAGCAAGACAGCAAAGACATCTTTCTACCATTTCCGAGTTTAGCACCGACATAGCACACGTCTCTGGTAAAAACAACATCGTCGCCGAATGTCTGTCTCGCTCCAGAACAACCAACCCAGTGTCCTTGGGCATAGATTACATAGCAATGGCTAGAGCTCAAGCTGTTAGTATTGACGTACAAGCTTACAAGACAGCCTTCACTTGCCTAGAGATTACCAATACAAGATTGAGCGAGCAAGGACCAGAGCTTGTGTGTGACGTTTCAACAGGCCGTCCACGTCCGATTATACCTCCTGATTTCAGACACACTGTGTTCGACGTTGTTCACAATCTCTCACATCCAGGAGTCAAAGCCACCGTCAAAATGGTCTCAGACAAATTTGTTTGGCACGGAATGCGGAAGAAGGTCAGTAGATGGGTGAAAGAATGTCATCACTGTCAAAGTTCGAAAACACAAAGCCACACAAAAGCTCCACTAGAACATTTCTCTGTACCGGAGAAAAGATTCTCAACGTTGGGCCTTTACCTTTTTCTTCAGGCTTCACATATCTCCTGACAATTATCGACCGCAACACACGCTGGCCAGAAGCTATTCCACTACGAGGCATTACAACACCCGAGTGTGTGCATGCTCTCATTACTGGCTGGATTGCTCGTTTCGGTGTCCCTGGAGATATTTCGTCAGATCGCGGGTCACAGTTCATGGAGTGAGATAGCGGCTCGCCTCTGAGTTAAGCTTCACCATACATCTGCTTATCATCCTCAGGCAAATGGGATGATCGAACGTTTTCATCGAACTCTCAAGGCAGCTCTAAAAGCCCGTCTCACCGGTCCAAATTGGGTAGAAGAACTACCTTGGGTACTTCTTGGGCTCACAACCACACCAAAAGAAGACTTAGGTTATTCCTCAGCAGAGCTTGTTTACGATGAGCCTTTGACTATCGCAGGTGAACTAGTTCCACCTAAATCTGCAAAATCTATGGATGACTTACTGCTGAATTTCAGGCTCAATATCCCGCTTTATGCACCTCGTCCGGCCTCCCATCACACTTCTGCTAGACCCTACCTGTCCCCATCTTTGTTAGCCGCAAAGCATGTGTACGTCCGACGAGATGGCACTAAAGGGCCGTTACAGAGGCCTTATTCGGGTCCTTACGCAGTTCTGACTCCAAGGGACAAAACTTTCCTCATAGACATTGGCGGTCGCACTGAACGAATCTCAGTCGATCGCATCAAGCCAGCGTTTTTCGATCCATTTCAACCGGTCATATTGGCTAAACCTCCTCCACGTGGTCGCCCTCCAGCCAAACAGAGTCATCCCTCACGCAGTCATCCATCAGACTCAAGCACCACCTCTAACTTAGCATCAGCAAGCTATGTCGCGCCCTGATGTTCAGACGTCTTCGCGTACAGGTCGCACTATTCGACCGCCTATGCGATACCAGTGACTCTTACGGTGTCAGTCTTTGGGGGGGGGGGGGGGCTGTGTGGCGTTTCGACTTATCTTGGACAATGATAAAGACTAACCCGTGACAAATGTAAACATCCAAGGTTGTGAATAGAGCTCACCACAGAGACGTTGAGGAGACCAAGAGCTTACTTTCTCAGTTCAGACTTATATCTCGACACAGTCGGATGATACTTTAATAATTTAATAAAACCAGAAAACCAAAAGGTTCAAACTGTGTTTCTTATTAATTGGTTAAGTGCCACACCTGTGCCATTTTTGCTTAAAACTCTTAGTATCCCGAAGTTAATGTCTTATAGACATCAATTTTTAAAATATGCTCTGTTCTGTTTGTTTGATTGTTTAGTGTTATGGTTTGGTTGTTTTGTTTTGTTTTTTTTTTCGGTAAAATACCCAGCAACTTCATTTGAGTTCGAACGGCACAAATAAAAAGAAAGAGGTAAAATTTCTATTCCCATTGACGACCGTCGATAATAATATTAACGAGTTTATAATTCACAGTAGCTCAAAGCTAATCGGGCCCAAAGATATCTAAAGGCACTCTTCTGACTCTTTTTCACGATTAAATGGAGAGGGTAGCCACTATACTTGGGATTAAATGGAGTGAGTAGCCACTGTGCTTGGGATCAAATGGAGTGAGTAGCCATTGTACTGACTTCTTGATGCAATAGCTGAAGTGGCTTAAACTGACAATATTAGTTTCTTTTGTGTTCAAAATGTTTAGAGCCAGCAGTGGCATGGCTCTTTCTAACTAATAGAGAATTATTTTTGCAATTTTTTTTTTAAACAAAACAACGAAGTACTAGAACAATAAAAGCAAGAAAAAGCTGGTATTAACGTTTTTTTTTTTTTTTATGAATAGACTGCCAATAATGTATCTGAAGCTTAAAAGTGGAACCCGTAAAAGACGTTTTTGATAATACAGCATTGCTCAACAAAGAAAAAAATTATAATACAAATACCACAAGTAATTTTGTAAATGACAGTTGGTATAATTCAGTCTTGTTTTGGGTTCATATCTTAAGGAAACAGTTTCTAAGGGACCATTAGTTTGTTTTTTATCTTCTCCTCAAATAATTGCGGAAGAGTTTGAAGAGTGTAGAGCACCCCCAGCGGAGCAGCTGCTTTATTCACCTGCGTTGTTTATGTTGCTTTGTGCCGGACGCCCCCCCCCCCCCCCCAAGTGCTGCCCCCACCCCAAGCCTCTTCCCGCGACCCCGACTTTATAACCGCCAACCTTTTTTCTCATCTCCCCCTCCCCACACACACACATGTATACACTCCTCCATTTTCCGTTTTATTTTCGAATAAAAGGTGGACTCTAGGGTGTTGACTTTTCATAACCTTTATGATGCCTTCCCTCCTCCTATCCCATTTCCATACATCTGCAGCATTCACTTAAAGCTGAATAGGAAAAATAGGATCAATGGAAATTGTTACGTGGTCTATTTTATCTGCAAATAGTTCAGCTTTCAATTAAATAATTTGATGGCTAGAGTATTAGTAAAATTCCACATCAAACATTAGCGCGTGTTTATTATTTGCCAAGCAAATAATATGGAGAAGTACTCTCACCAGCCGTATTATTTCAGTCGATTTTAATTTTTTTTTTTTTTTTAACTTTCAATTACAAAACGAGCGCGGCGATCAGTTAGTGAAGTGGTGGTTCCAGGTGAAGTTGTAAGGCTCTTTCATAAATTTTTAATGTAGTTTTCCCTACAATGTTAGGCGGTATCTAGGTTTTTAAAATTACGTGCTTGTTTGTCTTATTTGTAAATAAATTTTCTTCGCCTCAAGAAAACTAACTTCCGGGAGATTACTTATAGTTCCTTACTGGTTTTATTTCATTGTGCTCGGGAGCGTCTTCTGACATCACTGATAATGGAACAAAGCCCAAGTAAATGAAGTGTTGTTAAAAAAATTAATAAAAAAAAATAAATATCTTCAGCGGTTTTTCATTTGTTGCATGAAGGCAGACGCGCATGTAAGTGATTGTAAAATTTGTAATGGAGAGAAAATGTGATTTCACTGGTGATGCTAAACAATATGTGGAAAATATTAACAAAGCTATCAGTACCTCTGAGATTGAGTTTAACTGACTATACACTATCCGCTTTTTAACGATCATTTATAATGCGTTTTTCGGACAATGTCCCAAAATTTCACCACTTATACATAAGAGTCGATTAATTAAAAAAAAAAGAATTGTTTAAAACCCCTATCTTGACGTTTTCAAGGGGAAATGACACAAGGACTACTTATCCTTATTTTTTGTAGTCAATTTTGGCAAGCGCAGCTCATCATTACAACTGAGTTCTGTGCTCTTTGACTTAGGAAACTCATAGACGGTGGAAAACTTTAACGTTGGTTGAAGGCAGTCTCATAACAAATTGTCCGAGAGAATAGTTTTTAAAACCACTTCCAACCACGTGGCGCCTAAAACTCTTAACGTAACCATCTCTTTCATCAGTAACTCTGCTCCAAGTTTTTCCTGAGGTCTATGGTTTCAAGTAAGTCTAACTTCAGAGTACATTATCATATAGCTTCAGAGTGCAATGCCATTTAACGTCAGACTACATTACCATATGTCCTTTATTATGTTTGTTACTTGTATCGTCCTATTTGTCGGTCTCAAGATGGATCTAGGTTTGTGATTGTTTCCATTTTTCTGTTTATTTCTTTATTTTCAATCACTTGCTTCTCGAGATCCTTAAGACTATTTCCCTTTGACCCAGCCTTTGTCGTTATTTGCCTTGTTTAATTCAATATTGCATTTGCGTCAATGAAACATCTAATCCAGGATCCGATGGAGGCTAGTTTGTTTATGTGCTACAAAGTATGGACTTTATAGTTCTCAATAAATCGATTTCTTAGTCTATTCAAGCTGGCATGCAAGTCCCTCGTGAATTATCTTTTTATATTGGTGCCGCATCGAAGTACAGGTTCAATACCAGCCCTATCTATCTGTGTAACGCATTGTGCTGTAATTTGATCTATTGCTATTACCTCAATGTATGCAGGTGCATAATTTTGGGTAACGCATCGACTAGATCTATGTACATTGTTTTATTTAGCTGCATAATGTTTGTATTTCAAGCCTAAAACTTTAGTCTTGTTTGATGAACATAGCCCGCACTTGTATGGTCTAAATTCTTCTGGAATCTTTGACTAGTTCTAACATAGTAATGATCTCGTGACTCCTTGTTTACTTTTCTTCTAATTGGTTGCTGTTGTAGAGCGCATCACTCATCACGTGTACCAAGAAAATTCTCGTGCGATTTATGTAATTCCTTTTCTGGATGATTCGAGGAGTTGAAATTATGTTCAGACAGTCTACCTTCAGTGATTATTTAGTCTACCTTTAGCAATTATTAAATCAACCTACAGTGAGTTTAAGAGTCAGCCTACAGTGATTACAAAGCCAACCTCTTGTGTTGGATTAAACAGTTTGCAATTTTTTTATAGCGTACTTCAGATTTATTTTCTACGGACGAGTCGTGTGATTTGCTGTATATATTTTCATACCCCTAGACAAACAAAGCCAAACAGATCACCACGCCATCAAAACTGTTACAATCTGTCCTTTGTAACGTTTTCACATCTTTCGTCTTATTTGTCGATTTAAAGTTAGATCTAGGTTTATGACTGCTCTTTCTTTACTTTTTATTTCTTTATTTACAATCACTTTCATCTGTAGATTCACAGGGCTAGCTCTGTCTATCCCTGCCTTCTTTGTTTCAATATTTCATAGTCTTTTAAGACTGAAATTTTATCACTCACACACAACAACAACACAAACAAACCATCTACTAAAAAAAAAAACCCCCCCCCCCCCCCCCCCCCCCCGCTTTTAAAAACAAAACACACACACAAACAAAATAAAAAAGGAAATAGTATACTCCAGCCCAACACAAACATGCCGTTGATAATAATTATACAATGGTATGGATAGTTTTTACGTTAATTCTTTTATCATTAAGAACAATTTCGAGTACTGGGTACAGATTTCTTATCGATTGATACAAGACTAACCATTGAACTCGATAATTGATTTTAGCTGCTGACTTATTGTCCTTTCTGTGGATCAAGTAAGTATGAATGTTCCAGCAAGGTGGGTAGTTTTGTTAAGCATCCTGCCTTGGTTTTTAACAATACCAATATCCGCATTCCAAAATGAGAGCACAATTCTAGTTTTGAGTGATGAGAAATTCTCCAAAACTCCAATTTGCCCCGGTTCTGACTGCTACTTTCTAAAGATTGCTCCACTCATGAGAAGTCGGCTAGAATGTATTTCAGCTTGTCATCGAGACAGCCTGTGCCGAGGCGCCACATATAATGGGAGCTGCTTCCAGCTGAACTATGCTTGCTTCGCGTCGCTTCCCTGCCGCCAGCAACCTATAGCCGTGGTGGCCTACGAAAAACACACGACGTGTTTGAATGGCGGAAAATGGAACTCAACGAGTAGACAGTGTCACTGTCTCGGTGGATGGGTGGGTGAGTCAGTCTTTACTTTATTTCTTTAGCTCTCCCTGCCCGGTGAAGTTAAAAATGCCTCATATCGATTTCTAAATTCTTTTCAATCAACCAACGAACGAAATCAGTCAATCAGTCAATAGAGCAATAAGTAAGGCAATAAATCAAATACGTTCTCTCTCTCTCTCTCTCTCTCTCTCTCTCTCTCTCTCTCTCTCTCTCTCTCTGTCTTTTTATTTTCACCCTCTGTCTATTAGAGTTGGGTCGAAACCGCACTTTTGCTGTTTTGCGAGACAGCGGGCAGAAGGATCAGATACCCCTTAGAGGGTTGCGATCGGACGTAAAGACTTTTTAACCCAGTCTCCGCGTTACGACGGCAGGCGAAACATTTCCAACCTGTCACCGAGACAATGGATTAAAAATATTCCCCTTCGACCACAACCCCCCTTCCCCAGATGATAGCTTCTCCATCTCCGACACGCTTCCTCTGAGCTGCCTGTCATCGCAGCAACATAATACTAAGTTTTCGCAGACGACTAAGAGTCAACGCACACCAGAGCCGTGCTGTAACGGACAGCCCGTAACAGCCAGTCATCACTTGATAGGACAGTCCACTTCCGTTTGCAATAGCAGACGCGCATCGGACCCACAAACCAGCACGATCCGTGCCATATGTTATAGTGCGCGACATCCTGTATATTACAGTCCTGTCATAAAACTTGGCCTATGTCGGCCCGGGCGCCATTTTGCATCGCTCTTCGTGTTCGATTCAGAGCTTTATACTCATTTTCTAAAAAAATGCCATGTCCGAAATGCAAAAAATCATTACATTTTCAAGTTAAATGCCTAGGCTATTACTAAGGCTTGTTTTAAAACAATTATGAATCTAAGCTTAGTTATTTAAATCGAGTAAATTCAATCAGGCGTGTAACTCGCAGTACACATCTACCTCGGCCGCTGACCTAGATCCAGCTCGCGGTCAGTAGTGTTCACGTGACGAGCGGTCAGGCGCTAGAGTCGATCTACCGTGACCTTTGATCCCAACATCACAAGTACTGGCTGACCATGTAGGTTGAGTGCGCATATCAGAATTCATGTGATGACTGGCAGTTACCCTCTGTTCGTTACAGCACGGCCCTGATCTGCGCTTAGCCTAAGGTACCGCTGATCATAAGCCGTAACGTAACTAGTGCGTGTTTTCCTTTGTGCCGTGCGCAAAACGTCCTAGAACAAGCGTTAGTCGGCAAGCTGTCCGGTCCTCACTAAAACTGTCTTGGATGATGTAAGTGTGAGCATGTAGTTGGTACACACAACACACAGTGCGCCATCAGCGGGCTAGATTAGTACTCAGTAACATTAGAGCACCACTTGCAGTCATCATGCATAACGGTTACGTTCTTGGTGGGAGAGATAGCATGTTTGCGAAAAGCAATTATGGAGGAGGTTAAGCAGAGGATTTTATGCAAATGGTGTCGATCAGTCTAAAAATAATTTTATACACACTCAGTCTAGTTAAGGGCCCGTAAACCTCGTCTGCGAGTCTTCTAAAATAGCGGACGTGGGCACCCTGTATCACAAGATGTGAGTTCACAGCAGCGGCATTGTTAATGATAATTACTTATGAGAGAAAATAATGATTGCCATGAAACTATATGCACAATGTTGAATTTCACCACTAGCGGTGTCCAAAGCATCTTTATATTTACAATTTTCTCTGTCAGATTAATTAAAAATAAGCCTCGATCTAGATCTAGTACATGGTTAGGCCTATCTTGTCTAAGAAAGATCACGCACGCCTCCCATCGCTACGTGCTAAAGGACTGCAGCATCTGAAAAATCCATGTGTCAATTAAAAACGAGGAGACACGTTGCAAAGGAACTTTGCGATACTGTGTAGTAATCATGTCAGCATCAGGATTCCTTCGAAGGAGGAATAAAATAGAACCAGTTTGCAGTACCTCGGCCAAGACTGCAATATACTTTTCACCAAACTTCCCCTGTTTCATGTAGATTGTAGAACTAGGCCACATAAAGAAAAGGGAGAAAAAAAATTTTTGTTAAGAAACCTAGGCTTATTTAATTTGATCTAAGAGAGTATATGGTAGGCGGTGTGAGACTGCATAGCAGTTCTCAACAGGGAGACCGGTAGATCTAGACTGACCTTAGGACTGGCAGGACGCCAATCACTTGTTGACACACTGTCTGGTGAATTCTGTGATCAGCAACAATAATGCAATCTAGGGCCCGCTGCCCTGTGTCCATTACCCGCCCGCTTCAGTGATGTCCTCACTTCAGAATCATGCGTATGCGGGTCCAACCCTACTGTCTATTTCTGCGTATAATTTATCCTGTGTATGTCTGTTATTCCTCTATCTCTTCTTCCTCTATGACCTTCCTAAGCATCTCATCCCCATATTACTTTACTCATCCAATCAAAGGATCGATCTGCGAAAGAATGGCCTTAAGCTGCAGACAACTCCAGGAATCGGGTTACCAACCGGATTTTTACTCCGTCCAACTCAATCTGCGCAATGAGACGCCGGCTCGGCCGATAACAGTATACTGCACGCTCTCTCCTGACAACTCTGTCCTCACCTATTTGTTTCGGAGGTAATCATTACAATGCACATCAAAAGTTGAAATCGACCGAGACTTTATTAAGACCATCTGTTTGTCAACTGCTTCTTAGTCAATAATCCGTGTTCATCTTAACCATTTCAAGTTAAGAAAAATAATACGGGCTTTTTCTAAAATCATAGTAAAAATGATTGGGTTTCCGCGCATTTTTTAACTGCATGTGTTGAAATCTAGAACACTGCCTGCATCTTGGAGGTATTTGACAATAGGTGTGCAAAGAACAAAAAGTTGGATGGAAACAGAGTGAGGACATACAGAACAGCTTCGCTCTTACCTTAATGCAATGTTTCTATTTGATGGAACGTGCGCATGCTATACTATTGTTTACTTGATCCCAGGGATATCCTCCCAAATGATTCTGTTATTTACATCACGCTTATTGGGGATCTACATTCATAACTCGGCTAACAACATGTAATTTCTTGGAGTATTTCTTTGTATTCGGCTATCAACCTAAGATACTGTTTTTATATCATCATGATTTTTCGCGATCCATTCTTGTGACCGTGATGTGTCTACAGCTATAATTACTTCATTCAGTTTGGATGTATCCAATGTTTTGATTTTTTGTCTCATTCAATAAAGTCAACATGAACGTATATATTATTTTTTAACAAAAATGCTATTTCCATGAACAACCTGACCAAATCGCATGTTCTTTAGCCTCTAATTTGAAGAAGTACGTTAAACATTTTAATGTAGGTGTACTATTGTGTAAATATTTCATAAAATCCGCCCCACACAATCCCTGACCCGACTGTTTCACTGAGCTAATGGCTGAACCACCTCGATTGTGATACAGACTGACGCGCTAGCACAACATCACAGATTCCTAGCACATACATCTTGCAGTCAGCGAGACGTCGCAAACTATTGTAAATGCGTCGGCATAATGTACCGAAATAGTCACCGCACACATAGAATGAGAACTACGATAACCAGTTTACTTTACTTTCTGCAGCACAGGGAAGGAAGAGCATAACCATACCTGGGAGGAATACAGCAAAGGTTATGTCATTAACGACGGGAATTTATGGCTCGGATTGGACAACATGGCGACATTGTCAGCTAGCTCCGATTATGGCATGGTTGGCGTGTCCGTGATCCTCCGCTCCGCCAGGCAAGACAGAACATTCTCACTGATCTACACGAACTTCAGTATCGGTGATTTTCAGACTCAGTAAGTAGTGGCAGTCTGCAACAGCCGCTCCCTGCAGATCTTTCCTTCTTTTTTGTTTGTTAATTACCTAGACGAGGTCATTGTTTTTCAATATTATTTCTTGCATTCACAGGTCGATGGGCTAGGTAGTTCCTCATGATCCGTGATTGCCTTTTCTTAGACCAAACTCGTTGACATCATTGTACATTTTAAATGGAATGAGCCGTTATATTATTCCACTGGTAATTATATTTTAAAGTTGATATTTCCATAATTTTTGTTCATCCTTTTTCAGCGAGATAAAAACTGAAAAGCAAGAAATGAGCTAAAAAAGAACTTTTTGTGTCAGTCAAAGGCTCTACCAAGATGGTCTTTTTTCAACTTTTTGCCTGAGCTCTTTTTTTATATTTTAATCTTTATTCATGTCATATCTTAGTTGCTTCGCATAACATTCTGCTCATCTTGAAATCTATGTATTCTCCAATATTCATATTTATTTTATCTCTGTCTCTCTCTCTCTTATCGTTTATCTTTCCTTGATTTTAAAACTCTTTGTCCCATCCTATTTGCATATGAATACATATTTGAAGAAGAAGGCTATTTGGGTAAAGATACATTTTCAACATTACTTTTTCTAAGTTGCTGCACAGCTGTTAGCAAAACCAACTAAGTTTACAGAGATACTTTTAGGTTTTTATCTCGCCTCGGGACAAGTAGATTCAATTGGTAAACCACTGGCTTGTTGATCTACTATTGGCCTCTGAATTTCAAACCTGGCCACGGCGCGAACGACTGGCCAATATTATTATCAATTATGATTGAAAAAATTAAAAACCTAGATTATTATTGATTTCATGAAGACCAATATATGTAAGTTACTTGAGCCTCACCAAACGCGGCTGACTTGCTCCATTTCCACGACAGAAAGTCCTTGCAGATCAATTTGGCCTATATTGTTGCTGCTTTAGATTGAACTTAAATATCGTTTAATTTTGTTTAAATTTTGTTTAATCTCTGTTTCCAGTGCGAACGTATACTGTTTGTCTTGTAAATAGAGAAGAGATGGAGAGAGAGAGAGAGAGAGAGAGAGAGAGAGAGAGAGAGAGAGAGAGAGAGAGAGAGAGAGAGAGAGAGAGAGAGAGAGAGGGAGGGAGACAGACAGACAGAGAAACAGACAGTCGAAGACAAAGAGAGGTAGACAGAGAGAATGAGAGAGAGAAACAGACAGTCATAGGCAAAGAGAGAGGAAGAAAGAGAGAGACAGAGAAAAAAAGAGAGGGAGAGAGAGAGAAATGCGAACAAAAGCATCGGCTACAAAGAGTTCCTCAGACTAGGGAAGAGACAAATTGGCATAAAGTCAGAAATGAGACAGGAGAGAATGTGATAACACACAGGAAGAATGAAAGGGGGCAGAGGAATAGAGAGAGACAGACAGACAGGCAGGTAGACAGAGTGAGACATCCAAATTATTAGGAAGACCAAAGCAGAAAAAAAAAGAAAGAGCCAGTGAACACCGCCAATCGATAAAGAGATAAATAGAGGAGGAGGCAATAGGTTTGGGCACACAAATAAACGTAGTTACTGAAAGACTGAGGTACAGACGGCATTTTGAACATCCTCGGGGACATTACACGTTGTGAAAGAAAGAAAGAAAGAGAGAGAGAGAGAGAGAGAGAGAGAGAGAGAGAGAGAGAGAGAGAGAGAGAGAGGGGGGGGGGGGAGGTTAGTAGGCTGGCAGACAAAAGGAGAAATAGAAACGGTAGGAGATGAGGACAGACTGTAACAGATTTGATGGGGGTGATCTGTTAGGCTCTGTTTGTCTAGGGGTATGAAAATATAAACAGCCAATCACGACCCGTCCCTAGAAAATAAGTCTGAAGTCCGCAAGTAAAAATTGCAAACTGTTTAATCCAACACAAGAGCTTGACTCTATAATCACAGTACACTCTTAAACTCACTGTAGGTAGACTCTTAAATTCACTGTAGGTTAACTTGATGTTGACTGCCTGAACATAATTTCCACTCTTATTTATACAAATCTCGTCGAATCATCCAGAATAGAAATTACATAAATCGTTAGAGAATAATTCTTGGTACACGTCATAAGTAATGCGCTCTAAAATAGGAGCAAATCAAAACAAAGATAAACAAGGGGTGACGAGATCACTACTATGCTAGAACTAGGTCGAAGATCCCAGACGAATCTAAGCCATTCAAGTACGGGCTGTGTTCAATAAACAAGACTAAGTTCTTAGGCTTGAAATACAATTCGTTACACAGACAAAGACAAAAATGAACATCCATGGAGACCACAGGTTAATGAGGCACACAGATGTCCAGACTGAGCAAAAACTTCAACTTTTTTGTCCTTTCGTTTCATAGGTTGCTGGGGTCGTCCGACATATTAATTTTGGTCACAACAAACTTCCTTTCCATGACAACAAGCATAAAAAGAGCACCGTACCAGCATTTTTCCTGGCCTATGAATAAAAAATTATAGCTTACGTGTTAAATTTTCTACTGAGATTTAAGCCAACAAAATTTTCAAATTTCTCAATACATCAAAACAGCGAAACTAAGACAGTTTTAACTAAATTCCGGCCTGTAATCGGCGCCTCCCTGCTATGGACTGAGGCCGTGAGAAATCACTCAAACAGCCATTTTTCATTATCGTAATTTAAAAATATATCACTAAAATAATATGAGACATCCATAAACTTACTCTCTAAATGTATTCAAATACATGACTCCAAAATATAAAGGTGCACCATACATATCTAGACTTAGATCAATCTAGATATAGATCTAGATCTAGTTCAACTTCGTCTGATTAAAACGCCCGTAGCAGTGACAATTGTGCCGTTTACTTAAGACTACTAGTGCTAGATGTAGATTTAGAGATTTACAAAGTATATTCTTAATACAATACATGTAATTATTTAGCGAAGCCAATGTAATCAAGGCCTAGACTATCCGATGCATTAGAGGCACGATGTCGTAGATCTACATATAGTTTTCTCAGATCAATCACCTAATTTTTTTTATATAAATCTACATATATTGAAATTTTAAAGCCATTGGTAGTAGAGTATGATTAACTAAAGGGAAGACAAACCCTCACGTTTTTTTTTTCAAGCACAGAATATTCTGCCAATTGAATCATGTTTATATTATATATTAGATCCTATTTCTAATGTAGATTAACCTTGCAAAAAGTAGTACTTTTAAAGAAATGTTACAACACAATGTTTCACTAGAACACTGTTTATAACATAAGATGAGTAAAGTTTCCACCATCATTGACCAAAACAGTTATGGCGGCTCCGGAAAATTGCGAAAATTCCCGGGACATCCCGAAGGGCCTGTTTGTGTATCTGTCCGTTTTTCCTTAATTTGTGATGGAGACAGTCAAACTATGTAGACAGAGATCAGGGATAGAGGGGCAGACAAGCAACCAAGCGGAAACAAATATTGAGTGTCTAGATCTTAGACATTAAAAAGAAAAATAGAACCAAGAGATTTAGAGTCAAATGGTTAGTGAGATAGTCGGACATGCCATGTTAGAGTCTGTGTATGAGAGAAACAGAGACAGAGAGGAGGTGGTTGCTTCTCTGGGAAAGATAGAAAAAGAGGTTAGTAGAGAATTCAGATAGACAAAGAGATGGATAGATAGACAGATAAATAGATAAATAGAAGATAGAAAGTTAGATAGAGAGATTGAAATTTATAAAGGCATAATTTGACTCAACCAAGGCTCTCATGCAAAATGCGTGTGCGTGAGAGTGTGTGTGCACCTTTCATGCTTTTGTTGAATAAAGCAAGGCCTTGTCAAGACCATTCATTTATGATCCAAGTGAATGGCTATGTAAATGGTAAAATTTACCGATGAATAGTGAAAGTGAATGTTCGAAAGTGACCCGATGATTTATGAAGCATTAAATAACATTTGCGTAATGGTACTACATTTCATTCAGTTACAATTTTCATTCCCTTATGGATGTCGATGAGAAATTGAAGGATTAAGTTGAAAACATCAATTGGTTACATCAACTCGTATTTCTCTTTTAGGATGCGCCTCCTCTTCGTAATGAATGGAATGTGCCTCTTCCCCCATGTTAAGGATAACGGGCCCCATTGCTAGATTCAGTATACCCAAGTTGGTTCCAAAAAAACAACAACAACACATTATTAGATTGATTATCTGCATATTGATCCTAATGGTTTTCCCCAGAGTACTTGTTCCATTACATGTATTTTGATTCTACAAGGTTCACGTAACGGATGCATTTCTAATTTTATATCTTTTTTTTATTATAAAATCGCGTTATTCTTTAGTAACTCTCATTGCATATAATGAAATATACCATGAAATCCCTCCTTCCTTGAACTATTTCGCAGGATTTCATAGTTCTAGCTAAATATTTCAAAGATTTTACAACTGGAAATCTTTCATAATTATGTAGTGCCCGTATTCAAAACAATTTAACACTATCGTTAGGTTGTCGTTAACTGGCTAACGCATGCTTTAATTTAACGACGCATTCAAAAGAAAAATTTTCGCTAACGACAGGTCGTTAGGTTATCGTTAGGGGGGGGCTTTTTAAAGAGAGCTAACGATCACGTTAACGATAGGTTCAGGCCTACCCTAAAATTTTTACGATCGCTTTAATGGACTTAGGTGACGAACACTTTTCAATCGTTTAAGTAACCAAGGAATTGTTTTTCTCTCCTAATATGGTGGCTTTGGGAGCGTTTGCAAAAAATCAGACTTAATGCACTTTTTTATTCTGTAAATATACTTTGTAATAAATCTAGATCTAGAAAAGAGTTGATAAAACCTGATGTCTATTTATTACTCAGGTGCAATTAACGGAAAATGATCAATTGCGAGTGAATGGTTAAATTAAAAAAAAAGGATGGAAAGGAAAAAAAATCTATCGAAAATACTATGGGTACAGTTACTGAAGTGTTAGATATACAGAAATGATCTGAAAAGTAGACTAGCCTAGACTTAGATCTCGATTGAAAATTCGATCTTGTCAAGTATATTAACAAAAAAATTGCAAGTTTAATGTTTTGCAAACATGATCTGCAAATACTACAGAATCTAGGAATTTGGAAATGGTGAATGATGAATAGACTAAACCTACATGTAGTTTAAGTTTAATCGTCGTCACATATACATATACCAGTAAGCCACGAAATAGAATTTCGTTACAAGATGGTATCACTAAACCTATACAGAGAGAGAGACAGAGAGAGAGAGAGAGAGAGAGAGAGAGAGAGAGAGAGAGAGAGAGAGAGAGAGAGAGAGAGAGAGAGAGAGAGAGAGAGAGAGAGAGAAATGTTAGCTTTATTCATTTATTAAGGCTGAGCAATTGCAATCAAACTCACTACTTGAAATAAAGTTGAATGCATTTGTCGATTCTGTACAGTTGCAGACCCGTGCAGACTATGACTACAGCATTAATTTAATGAAAATTCCTAGATTTTCAACATCTCTCTCTCTCTCTCTCTCTCTCTCTCTCTCTTATTTTCTCTCACTTCGTTTCTCTCGTTTTTCTCTCTAACTGTATCTACATATCGTCAAAGTAAAGAGAAAAGAAAGGAAGAGAGACAGGAAGACAGAAAGAGAGAGAGAGAGAGAGAGAGAGAGAGAGAGAGAGAGAGAGAGAGAGAGAGAGAGAGAGAGAGAGAGAGAGAGAGGCAGGCAGACAATTTACTGACAGAGACAGAGGGCAAGGTAGTAAAGTTTTCTCTACAAATTCTCATTTTCCTGTAGCAATTAGCATACATGTGACACTGATCTATGTATTAAAAAATTGTGTCTCAAAATTCAACGCTGGGATTTTCCAAATTCAAATGGAAGTAGGCATGTACATCCATGATTGAAATCATGAAAAGAGAAGTACATGGTTTATTTAGCGGTGATTCCACAAACCAGTTTTCAAAATGCATGTGTTCCACAGTTCTTGAGATTATATTCTTTTGATTTTCTATGTTTGTTTGTTTCTTTTTTAAACCTCATTAACATCATCATCATCATCATCATTATTATTATTATTATTATTATTATTATTATTATTATTATTATTATTATTATTATTATTATTATTATTATTTGCTATTACTTAAAAAAATGTTTTTACATTTCAGCCCTGATAAGTCCAGCTTTATAAAAGATGAGAATATTATCCTCTAAAACCCATAACTTCTTAACTTATGCATAATAACAAAAAATGAGCACAAAGCATGGAAGTAAAAAAAAATAAATAAATAAAAGATTAAAAAAAAGTAATTATAGTGAGATGTAATCATACATACATGTTTGCTCTCTTATACTTTGATAGTGGTAAACTGATTTTTTAAATGGGCTGAATCATCAGTCATTATTGAACTCATGAGATTTTGCCTTAGGCTTGCTTATAGAATTAGGACATTTTTTTAATCAAGCCCAATGGAAGCCATTATTTAAAAAAAATATTTCATTCTTTATTGACTTGGAAACTTAAGAATATTATTTATTCAGAAAAAAAAAAACAAATGATTTTAGAAAATGAAATCTCTCGAAACAAAGTGATTTTAATATTGGACTTTACAAATGGTACAAAGAGTGCAATCTTTTTTTTTCTTGGTGAAATTTAGGTAACCATAATGTTTTATTTACCAAGAAATACAAAAGCATTACTTTTCTTATCAAATGCATCACTTTGTTATGTTATTCAACTTTCTTCAATCTGCAGTTTTCAATAAATAAAGAGTTGAGATCTTATTGTTTTCCTCCACTACCTTTAACAAGTTACAGAGACTGAAAACAGGCAGCTGAACAAATTTATCAATGAATTTCCTGCAGTAAAAATGAACTTTTTCATTCCAATATTCTAAATTTAAAAGTAATTTACAAGATTTACACACTACATGTAGACTATATGTATATTAGAAGGGAATATCATTTTGCTGAAGTGCAAAATCTGTTTTCTTGAATTCTTTAAATGATTAGTTGTCCACAAAAAAAAAGAAAGAAATAAAAATAAAAATAAGAATAAGAATAATTGAAGGCTTAAAAAAAGCCAGTCAATTGGAGTGCACCATTTAGAAAAGTCTTTCTGTTTAGAAAAGACGCTAAAAAGACCAAGTACGTAATCAAATTTACTGAAGTGGGCAGTGATATTTTAAAAAGACATTAAATTAAGCAAATCACAAATGTGATAGAAATTGGACATGATCTCAAATGATATGTTGCTGATTTTTCCATTCAGATTATAAAAAACAAATATATATATATATATATATATATATATATATATATATATATATATATATATATATATATAAACAAATATATATATAAAAACTAACAAAACATGTAAGAGATAGTGAAGTCATTTAGTGATGGCTAAAAGTTTCAGTTCAAAGACTTGCTTATAAATAACTTCTTTCTATCCAGTTTTAAAAAGATTGTGTTTATTGTTCCTTCAACTTAACAAGCTGGCCACTAAACATTTCAAATAATAATACTACTCAACTGTCAACGAAAAGAACAAAAAGATGTATATATATTTTTAAATGCTCAGAGACTGAAAATATGTGAATAATGTTGCACTTTTTGAAAAATTTATCAAGTTTTCAAATTGATTTCTTAAAGTATTGATTTATGGATAGCAAAAGAGGGAGGGGAACCGCAGACTAAAAAAAAAAGGTTTTATACCTAGTGGCTGTTTAAAAAAGTTTGATTAAATTAAAGGAGATCCATTGCAAGCTCATTTACGTAGTGCCTAAGATAGTGTATTTTTTCAGTATTATTCAACTTCATCTCAATTGAGCTATTTTATTTTTTTCAATGTGAACCAGTTGTAGAACACACATTTAACATCATTAATTTTAGTGAATGGTTATTAAAAAGAGTACAAATTTCAAATAAAATAATGAGTATGTTATGCCCACCAGAGAGGGCATTTTATACTTAGAAATAGTAAAATGTTTTAAACTATACTTTTGATTCATAATCATAATCTGTAACGACTTCTCTAAATAAATTGGAAAATGAGAGTAACCAGGAGCAGAGCCATAATATACATAAGAATGTAGTCAAACCAAGGGATGTTTATGCTTTAAATTCATCCTAATGTTAGCTGCATTAAGAGAAGGTATTGCTACAAGTCCAATTCTCAATTTTTTTACACTTTTATAAGGGATATGTAACCATTTTCAGTTTCATTACTACCAATGGACATTAATGAAGGCCTTTCCCATCTAAATCTTGAAAAAAACATGGCGTGGGCTATAATGATTGGAAACATTTTACCCATATGAAATTGAACAAATAACTTAGTCTATTTTCTTTATGTAGCTCTGTGGCTCTGGATTTAGTCTGTATTGTTGTAAAGTTTTCTTTTGTTTTCCTTTTCCATTTTTTTCTTTATCAGTTATGTAGTTACATGAGACTTATCGTTGCAAATTTTTATTTTCATCTAGTGGTGTTGCTCCAGAAGAGATTTCGAGGAAATAAGTCTGTTAAAGTTGTGAACTTTGCTCTTCGTCAGTGTACAATTTATCTTCCTAACCTGTTCATTTGAACGAGTTATCATGCTTATATATATATACATACATACATATATATATATATATATATATATATATATATATATATATATATACATGTATTGTGTTCTTTTGTAAAAAGTATGATGATGTGTGTACACGTATTCATTTGCTGGTTGTTGTTTTTTTTGGTTGTTTGTTTTTTTTGGTTTTTTTTTTTATTTATTTTTTTTTTTTTTGTGTCTTTTTTGTGCAAACATTTACTTCTACTTTTGCAGTGTAAAATGCTTATATCCTAAGCCTGTTCGTGAAAGGGCGCTATGAATGTGGTCTTTATTATTGTTTGAAAAATTAATTCATTCACTATAACGTGGCATTTTCAAAACTGGCAAAAAGGCGAATCTTGAGATGATTCTACATGTTGTAGTTCCAACATACACTTTTAGTTTAAGTAAAAATATAATTTTCATCCAAGAGCTATGTCGAGGGCAAAATTGCGCACTAATGCTTTTCAACTTGACTATGAGCACATGAAGCAAATTTTTATTGTTGCCCTGTATGCTTTCACAATTCAGGTATGTTATAATTATTTTGTGTTAATGCTCTTTTTCTTCTTTTGACTTGAAAGAGACAAAAAATATGTATTCTAAAAGCGATATAGCACTTTGTTTCCAACAGGTACCGTTACACTGTGACCACGCCTCCTGTTTCCGTATCATCTGGAGATTTAGGCCCCTCCTACACACTGACTGATATCTTTGGACCAAGTCAAAACACGCCTTTTTCCACTTCAGATGAGGATAATGTAAGTTTTTCCGGCAATCTTACAATACTTTGTGCTAATCTATTTCACAATTAGTATATCAGATTATTTTGTTTTGCAAAAAGGTGTTTTGAAATTATATTTTTTTTTTAGATTTCAAGAAAACGTGAAGAAACACGAGTACGTTTCAAATCAGTGTTGATGATAGTTATCGCATCTAGAAATAATGAAATACCTTAATAATAGATTATTAGAGTGAACTGACAATGGCAATCTCCTGTTTTCATCTCGAAGTACGGTTTTGTTTTCCCGGCGACAAATTTATAATACCAAAATAGAAATCTGTAGAAAATAATATTAATTTCATAGTAAGCTTCTGCTTGAAAACATGCAAGATTCACAAAACTATTCCCCGTGAGAAATTCTTGCAAAAGCTCATATTAGTAACTGAAAGTGGCGGGCATAGAATTATCAAACTTGGCTAGACTATACTTAGTCCAATAGCGAGATATTTCTCTAAATTCAATATCTATCATAATTTAAGACTATGCAGCCTCATACATCCACATAATTATTGTAAAAAGTCTAAATTCAAATCTCAGCCGAGGCTTAGGATGGTTTATTCAGTCAATAAGATAAATGCAAATAAAGTTACATTAGAATAATACCATTGGACTAAAAAAAGATTTAAAAAATCATAGAATGTTGTAGATTCAGATGAAGAATTTGCAAACCATAACTAAACTTAATGATTTTTGTTTTATTAGTCCATGGCTTTAAAACATGCATAATAAGGAACATAATAAGCAGAAGAAAAAGATTTTTTTTTATTTTTATTATTAGAGGAATCAGCTTTTCAGCCTATCTAAAGTTTAGGAACCGATACTAATACTATTGAAACGCGTTGACACAGAGGTACGCAATTCAAAATAGGAAAGCATTTTTTTCTAGGCTTTTCCAGTGTAAGATGTCGACATAATGTGAAAAAAATAGGGAGCAACCCACCTTCTTCAGATATGAAATCGTATATATATATATATATATATATATATATATATATATATATATATATATATATATAATGGTAGTGCGATATATATTCATTGATCGCATTACTCGCAGTGTCACGAACCTGCGGGAGCGCGTGGAGTCGGCTCGATATTTTATTAGAATGTTGCAAGGGTATGCGGAAAAGAGGGGATCAACTTTTGATTATCAGTTACAGCAACTCAATAACATTTAACCAAACTATTTTTGAACTTTGTGTTTCACTGAATCAGTGTCCTTATTTAGATTTAGATTAGGCTTAAATAAGTGTACATCTATATCTAAATAGATGTCTATAATTCTCGTGGGAGTTCATCAGGAACCGATCATGACGCACATGTTTGTAAATAAAATATTTTGATTTTGCGCACGCAACTCGTTCTGCAGCAGTAAATATGAAATCGAGTAAAGATCTATAGAAGAGCGAGACCTACACAATGACAAAATGAAGAACTCTAGAAGGGTAGAGGACTTAGAATAAGATCAACTTTTATTTTCATCAAGACTTTCATGAACTAAAAATATATTTATGATTATAATAAATATAAAAATAACAATAATAATAATAACAACAACAACATCAACAACAACAGCAACAACAACAACAACAACAACAACAACAACAACAACAACAATAATAATAATAATAATAATAATAATAATAATAATAATAATAATAATAATAATAATAATAATAATAATAATAATAATAATAATAAATGGTGTTCTCATGGACGTTTCAGCATACGGTTGAATATACGTAAAAAAATGATGCTTTCTGCCGGCTTGTTTCATGTTTTAGGACCTTCATGGGAAAAGGAATGTTTACCTAAACACTTTTAACGTCCCTTTGGTAAATTTAGGATACTCTTTTTCATATGACGATCTAGGTTGTCTTGTAGAAACTTACGTTTCAGACAGCTAGAGAGATAAGTAAGAGCCGTCTGATTACGATGTTTATAAAAAAAAATCATGCATGCTTTGTAAATAATGTCTTTGTCAACAGACAGCCGTTATAAGTGATGGAGAACAGGGCTAATGTGATCGCGTTTCTTTGATTTTATACTTAACCTAACTGCACTGTTCTGAACGAGCTGTAGTCAGTACTTGATCCACAACCTTACGTGTTGTGATGTAACCCATACTAGTAAGTTCATTTACATAAATATGAGTAAATCATTCTGGAAGGCGGGGTATATTTCCATAGAAATTCAGTGGGAAGGGTATACGGACATAGAAATGGACGTTTCCAAATCAATTCGTCTATTCCAGCCCCGCTCAAAATAATAGATTGACTTACAATACCAAAAATTGAAAGAAAATCTAAATTCTAAACTGTTGCAACTTGCTTTCTTTATAACTGAAAGTTGATCTGATGCATTTCAATTTTTGAGAGATTGATTATTTGTAATGCTTACGAAATTTATTCTGAAGAACTTAACAACCACGTTATAAAGTTTCAAAGATGTATCGAACAAACTTTAGAACCCAGATGATATTGTTGTAATACATAAATTATGAGTCCGTCCTAGCAAAGGTGTTCAAGTTTTACATCAATGCTAACGCTAGTCTGTGTTCACTCTTTTTTATTATGTTGCTATAAACTCATATAATAAGCTATTCGTTACTTTTTCACCCATATGTTTCCATTTCTGTATCATGCGACTGTAAATCGTTAAAAGAATATTTTGATATATTATGTACCTGCATGGCAGTAGTCACACGTACATTCTTTGCAAAGAGCACAGGTCATCAAGTGAATTAAAAAAACCAAAAAAAAAAACTTAATTTATTTCACCAAGCAGAAAATCATATTAGAAATTTCAAAAAGTTTAAGTTTAATGACAAACTATATAATAGTTGATATAGCACTACGAAGGTGTTGGCCGATTTGGGGTGTCTCTCCGCTTTTGTTTTCCTTTTTTTTTTCTGTTTTTTTTTTTCAAGCTATTCATTACGTAGATAAGCGTGCTAGATCGGCTTATTTCCGGCTAAAGCAATTAAAAAAAAAAAAAAGAAGAAGCCGCGCGTACTAGTTTTGACATATATTATTTTTTTCGCTTAGAAATAATGTTTTGAATCCGGCGATACTTTTCCATACCTTTTGTTAAAGATAGAATAAGAAGGGTAAAATACAGATAAGCTTCGTGCCTGATCGCGACAGATCCTGCTGAAAAATAGGAAAAAGGTAGGGCTTGAAAATATTTAAATATAATTTTAACCAGGAATAACACCTAGGTCTGTGAAATAGTTCTATCAACCCTTGCAATGAATAAAAAAAAAAATGGAAGAATAAAGGAAACAAACCCAGGTGTCTTTTATTATTCAGATATGGCTGAAAAGCTGCTAATTTACGAATCACATTAGTCTAGTATTATGAAGGATTATAAGGTGTTAAACAAGTTGTTACAGCCTCAAAACTTTTTTAATCAATTTATTTTTCGTATTCTAAATTGTTAAAAAGCACGATATTCTACAACTGATACCACAGACATGGCAAAATATGATTTCTTTCAAAAATAGTGGCCATCGAGTGCAATTTGATTGGGAAAATACCATAATTATTTCATTTTGGTTTAAGACTATTTATATATCGGAATTCACATAATATTGCAACCTTTAAAATATATAAAAAGACGAAACGTAGTTTAGATTTTAGAGCGATAATGACCATTATATTAAAATTAAAATTTTGTCCGTCTCTGTCTTCCTCTGTTAAACACTCCATTTTTTCCCCGAAAAACTAGATTAAAAAACGAAATAAAAATATTTTTCACCTTTTGATAGTTTCCACAATTTCAAATTTTCCCTTGAATTGTAATATTGAACACCGTCTAAACTGTATCGCGACAATTATATAGTTTTCTTCTCGATCATGGAGAGCAAAGACCACCAAGTGCATGTAGGTAAAAAATGTGACATAATTTTATTTTATGCATGCTGAGATTTAAAATTATTTCGGTACAGAGTCCCGTGGAGAAAGAAAAATATTATAAGTCTATATAATGTGGATAATAATAATACTATTATCATTCCTAGTATTTCCGTGCATTTCATGCTGTTCTAATCGGTATTTTCATATTATTATCCCAAACCGCAACGTTTGGTGCGGCTTTAAACTATCAAAGTTTGAGGCAATCCACGGCAATTTCAATTCAAATACTTTTATTTTATCATCTATATAGATATCGTAGCTTCTCTAAGCCCTCTTGCTACTACTATAAGAATATCGCCCAAGCTTTCCCTCCTGCTCCTACCACTAATATTGAACTTTATAATTATTGTGAAAAACAAGCTGAAAACCCGCTCTATGAACGGAACCCTGGTGTCAATTTGCCGGTGCCGGGGTGCGCGCCTATTAAAAAGGCCCATAAATGGTTTCCGTATCTATACCTTTAGTTACATGATCCAGATATATATCCTCAACTATCTATCTTTACCTAGATGATATCCTTAAGAACCTAATTCAAGATCTAGATCTTAAATTCTTTTAAAGTTCTAAGCATAAAAGTAAAACCTTGATCTAGATCATAACCTTTTCTTTGTGTAAATATCTGCGGTAAATATCTAGGCCCTAGATTTAGAATCTACATTCAAGCAAATTTGTATATTTTTACTTAGATCTTACTCTATTACATGATTGTAGATTTATACCAGATAGCTTTAGAACTGCAGCCGCCTAAATTGTATGCGTTCTCTCAATTTCATTCCTACTATCTCTGTGAAGCTGTGCTTACAGGAAGTAGTTCGCACATTCACACTCACATTTTTCCCTATAGTTTTCCAAAAGCACTATTTTGATGAAAAGTGATATTACAACTCCAACCTTTAGGGCAATTTACAACTTTATTCAAAATTTAACATGCCCAGGAGGTCTATAAATGCTAGGTTGGATGTTCATCATTTTTACCTTGCTCCATTATTAAAAGGCACGCAGAAAAAAACACGTACTACGAATGGGAATGGTGCCAATTTGCAGATTCTGGGGTACGTGCGTGTATAAGTGGCCCTGATATCTATTCTTTTTTTTACATATTCCAGATATACGCCTCTACTGAAAGCCTGGGCGGGGCCCGTAAAAGTAATCAGTAATCACGGATCTTCCTGACAAAACGGTTCCACAGATCCTCAAGTGAGATCCGCGAGAGTAATCATAACCCTTGGTCCTCACTCAGATGTCTTCCGGAATCAACGAGATACTGAGAACTAGAGCAGTGACAGATCTCAATTTCTAAATAATCACGATTTACGGGATCCCGCCGTTGTAGTTCCGCGGGGTCCCGATGCTGTAAATTCCACAAACCCATGATCCACTCGATCGTATCGACTTCTGTCGAGTCAGCCTTCGGTTTTCTTTTCGCCATCATACAAAAATGTAGCCTGCCGTTATTACTCCTTACTCCAGTGTATATGATTGCTCTTGCGATTACTGGGAACCTCGGATCTACAACGACATGACACTGTTCATCGTGATTGCTTAGAACTTGAGATCCGTAACAGCTTTTACCTAGAATCTCGTTATCTCTATAATTGTAAACACAGAATCTAGATCTAGACCTTGTTTCCTCAAAAAAAAAATGTATCACATTTTTGCCTGTAATTTTCACACTACACTGTACTTAACCGATCAATACGCCAACGTCTTCAGCAAAACCTGGGAAATAGCTTCCTGTTGGGTAAGGGGCTCTCAACGTAGGCGTACACAGAATTATACCGACCACCTGCCTGTTGTGCGTCATACAGTATGAGACGATAGAAACAGGTCTCCGCTCAACACGTTTTTTGCTCTTGTCGCTTTGTCCACTGCTTCTTTCTTCTTCTCACTATATGCCACTCTGTTGGAAGTCATGAGTTATGTTAAAAAATCCGAAGCATTTCGAAGATCTAAGCAGATGTAGTATAATTTCATCGTAAAATGTTTTATCATGTGCACGTTTTATGATTCCCGATTTTTATACTTCAAATTTTACGCCAATATGTATTTTCGCAAACGCTATTGCTTGATAACATAAGAGCCATTTAAAGTAAAGCTCATGACGTCTAGCCCTGTACCATAGAGTGGGCCCGTCTCTCGAGACTTGAGAGGTTCAGGAGCGCTTCCTAGAACCTTGCCATTAGTTTTTAAAATGAATCTGAACTTGAAATCGGCGTATCAAAATTAGTATTGTCGAAGAGTACACGTTCGTTTTTAAAATTAAATTTGCAAGTTAGAGTATTTTTTAAGGAAACATTGGATTATTTGGAATTATTTTTATGTATGATTGGCTGATCATAATCATAGCTCTAGCTAAAGTGTAAGTGGATTTTTCTGAGCTTTCATATTGAATTAATGTATCTTTGTAGTGAATATCTCTCTCACTCTTTTTGTCTTTGTCTCTCTCACTTTCTGTCTATCTTTGATTGTCTCTCCCTGTATCCTCTCTCTTCTTTCTTCCTCTTTGTATCTGTCTCTCTCCCTCTCTTTCTCCTTTTTTATCTCTCTCTGAGTCTCTCTCCGTGTTTCTTTTTGTCTGTCTTTCCCTGTCTCTGCCTTTTTTTCTGTCTTCCTCTCTATATCTCTCTCTCCTCTATAGAGAGGTCTATATTGTCAGCTGTGCCATCTTAGCGCGACTAATCATTGAACTCGAACAAGCGTACCAGAAAAAGAATGAAATTTCCATTCTTTGAAAACGAGGCAGCAGGACAAGCTAGGTGGTAATCATTAAGCTTGAAAGTAAGAGCTATCTTTTAGGCGCGATAGTATCATTATTTTCAAAGTAAATTTTAAAGCGCCTGTCCAGTCGCTTACACCGCACCGTATCTTTTTCTATAATCATTCGCTCACCTAGACAGGCTGGCTGTGTGGCTTCATCAGCCAATCTTGTCTCGTCTGACGCGAAAAACAAGTTATTTTTGCTAATCACATCATTTCTTACATCTTACTTTTCACTCATATTCGCATTGCATGACTAGGTTTCTATAAACTTGAATTGAATTAAATCATACATCCACAGGCGCTGGGAATGCGCTATTGGTGTCCTCTTGTTGGACTCGATGGCGAGTGGGGTGCCACAACTTGAGCTAAACTAAACTTTTACACCAGACTTTACATTATTCTTATGTGCTTTTATTCAGTGAATAGATAGAACCAAACTATGAGGGCCCTTTACCAAATCCTGACCGGGTAAAAAGTCATGCCTCCTTCTAACAAGCAAACGTGAAGTTGGCCGCCTGTGTAGGGAATTTAGAAATAGGAATGAGAGAAGAAGAATAACAACAAAAACATCAACAACAACAACAAATGGTCTCTACTACCTAATCTCAGTCTGGTTCAGCTAGATGAGAATGGTCTGGTTTTTTTTCCTGAATCGGAAAATTAATGTTGGGTATTTTATCTCCATTAATTTCATTTCAATATTCTATCGCCTCTGTTGTGATGCGAGTGGTTATGATTGCACCCATTTCGCATTGCAGTTTTTTTTTAAATGATGGATATGACATTCTCGTGGATGAGATCGTTTTCAAGTTCTAATTCGTCGCTTGTAACTCAAAAAATTTGTGTATACGGTCTCAAGAGAGGAGGATAAAAACTGCAGCAAAAAATTAAATATATTATAGACACTGACAGTGACAAATCTAAAAAGAATATTTTAAAAATTGATAGTAAATCTTGGGGGTGGGGGACGCTCCATCTGTGGAGCCCGTTTGTGAAATAAAATCAGCTGGGGTCAACTACCTGTCTCCCACGCCCCACTGAACCGGCTATGCAACCTTTAGTCTCACTAAATTTTAAAAGACCTTACGTGTGAAATTTTAATTTAAAAAATAATGAATAATAAAATAAGACAACAAAATCAACGGGAATTCGGGTCTACTTCCCCTACATGAGAATACTTTTGTAATCTCTTTACTAAGCGATAAGACCTATTTGTAATGTTACTTGGCTTGTTTTTTCTGAAGTCTGTGATCGTAACTTGGTAAGTTGATTGAGACTAAGGAGAGGCCAGTCATGTTTGGGTGGATAGAGGGTGTTTGTTACAAACTTTTATCTTCTTTTTTTTTATTAACTTTGTGTGTGTATATTTCAATTTGTGGAACTGCATCAATACAGGAATGTCTCCACATTATTGAGATAGACGTCATCTTATTTTAAGACTTTTGATTGACATTTTATCAAACTAAAGTGAGTTTTCCTGTAGAGCAATTAGGAAAAACATCAGGGAAAAGATATTATTTGCAATTTCCACAATTTACTCAGCTACCTAAATTTTAAGTCCATTTATTATATTATAATTATGATTGTTATCATAGATCCTGATATCTAATCATACGTATTTATTAATAATGTACAAAATCTACTCGGATACACGATTTTATGATAAAGAGACTTAATCTAATCTGGTTTTATATACTTTGTATTATTTCTCATGAAATCGTCTTTGGAAGAATAACAAGAATAAAAAGGAGCTGAATTAAAACGCGAACATTTTGTGCGGACCCTATAATAACCACACGTTGTGATATTTCTATGAACCTGTGATCGCTAAGCGGAAATACAAGGTGGCTTACTCAGTAGACAAGATGTGTTACTCTTATGTGCCTGTTTCATTGGAATACCCACACACACAAATACGCACCTTTTCCCTTTGAACATTATTATAAAAGGCAATTTTGATTTCTTTTTTCGCTATGTCTTCCAAAAACCGCTCAATGTGCAGTGATGAAGATTACTGAACTTTAATCTGTCGAGGTTAGTGTCCCACGCGGTACAGAAAAAAATAATAAATAAGTAAATAAATAAAAAAGAAAGACAAGTTATGGATTTTGGCTTTAAAAAAGTGCTCTTGAAAGTTCATTATCATTATATTTATTGTAATTGATTCAACAAATTTTTTTGCCAAATTTGATATGATGAACTGAATAGTATTAGAAACTCTGTACTCAGAGGTTTACAATTTTCAAAGCAGATGACGCTTTTAAAACAAATTATTCCTATTTTGTATTTATTGTTGTAAATAAATATTTTAAAAAATCTGCCATTTTACTTTAATGGAGTGAAAAACTCGAAGATTTTGAAAATTAAATGAAATTTGACCTCCTATAGCGTAAAGACAAAAGCGTGATGGAAAAGATACTCTTTTATGCAGAAAAGTAGTTGTGATTTGATTGGTCAGTATTTAGGAATGACTGTTATCGTCGACTTTTCTTCCGGAACTTCTGCTTCTTCTGCATGTGTTTCTTACTTCTATATCAACCAGATCAACTAACTCAACAAGGAACTGTAGAAAACTTTATGTTAAGCCACTTCATTTACTTGCCACTCTTAATTTGTGTTGCATGAGTTATACTAGATTGTGACTAGATCTAGAATAATGGCAATGCAGTGTAACCTAATAATTTTTTGAAAATCTGGGGCCGCAGATTTTGTTCGGAGTAATAATGTCGATTGTGCAGCTGCACATTTTTACTTTTTGTTGGAGAGTAATTTTTCACCACAGCAGAGCTGGTCGAGCACTAAATTTATCTGTAATGGGTCACCAGTACCACATTATGGTTCGGTGAAGAGATAAACTGAAAAGAAACTGCTTAAAAGATTGCACGCAGTTTACTTTTTGCTTGAGATCTCTCCTTCAATTAAAGAATGTCTACATGTCAACGAGAGACGAATTCCAATGTTTCAAGGTTCTGTATATTTTTAAACTGTACTATGAATGACTCTGGACGAGCTGTATCATCTGTTAATGTTATAATGTATAATGCTTTTCTCTAGTGCAGTTTTCAGGCTCTGGAGGATGTAGGTCTGTTATTTTTGTGAAGTTTGCATTTCTTCTATGTAGTTGTCTTCACCACTATTTTATTTTAACGTGTAATCGTTCTGGTTATTACTAAAACTTGAGCTCGATTTTTGTGGACGATTCACGAGCTCTTAATTTAAACCGTGTTTAATTTCAGGACGAAGCTCAAAGCTAAAACTTCATCTGGATTGAAACATGGACTTTTGTGGTTAAATCTGGATGCCGCATTTTACTCACCACATGACGGCCGTTGATTGAAAATGAACATACTTCTTGCGGACAGTTTGTGAATTCATTACACAATTGTGGTACACACCTACAAGGGTTAATAATTCTCCAGAGTCGGCCAGCTCTAAGTAAGAAATAGGCTTCCTCCTCAGTGCACATTATTAGATTCATCTACCATCATGTTCTCTAATTATTCTTGAGATGTCTCGCTAGCTCCAGATAATTTAGAGGTTACGCATGCGAGTCTAACCAGCCCTTAGCTAGACTAGATCAGTTTATTTTTAGACTGGCCTACAATAAATCTAAAATATATTGCAGGTTATAAAGAAACTTTAGTCTTTTTTTTTCAGTTTACTGGTGGTTTAAGCATCTGTGATTTATGTTTTTACTTTTTTAAATAGATGAGGCGTGTTACTAGATGTGTTTCATACATTAATACTAAAGGTTTTCATATTGATGGTTAATTTTGACCTGAGTTGGACAATGTCTTGAGTCAAGTCTACATTTCTGAGGTTTCGCGGGAAAGGCTTGCGGGCCCTAAGCTAGACTGCGACGTAGTATTTTTAGACTGACCGACATCATTTGCATAAACTCCTCCCACCCAGCGGTACGTAGCATAATCGCGTTTCGCAAACATGCTAGCCCTCTCACCGAGAACGTAACTGTTATGTAAGGGTTAATGATGACTGCCAGCGATGCTCTAATGCTAACGGTACTGAGTACTAGCCTGGACTAGGTGCAAGCGAGCTATGGAGAGTGTATTTTCACTGCTCCACTGCATGCTCTCACAGTTACATTACATAACAATCTCATAATCTGAGACAGTTTTACCAGCAGCAGCAGATTTCACTGGTCTAAACAGCTGACCAGACTGACCAGGCCTAACGCTCGCTTGCGGCTTCCGGTGTAAAAATGCAGGCCGATTCGCACACGTCAGTAGGGAAACCACGTGTTTGTTACGTTAAGACTCATACTTACGGTACGTATCTCAATCTGCAAAACATGGCTATTAACTAACTCATGCTGGTGTACAATAGATGAAGCACAGTTCGTCTTTACGAATACACTCGGCGACGGTGAAATAAAACGTCAATCCATGTTTGATTCCTTCCTCTCAGGATGCCGACATGAAGCACAACTGTGCAGCCCTCGCTGGTGCAGGCTGGTGGTTCAAACTGTGCGAGACGTGGACTTCAACAGGCTATGACAGGATCAACCCCTTAGGCTGGACCCCCGAGAAGAGACCTAATACCAGCACTGACTTCAGAAACCTATTGGCTCTACCAGGCTTGAACTTAGAGGACCCTGCCCTGAAGGAAACTTTTCTGGTCATCAATGCCTACTACTATCAGGCGTCTCCTTAAACTCATGCTGTTCCTTGATCTATTTTCATTAACCGCTGCTGCAACTTTTCTTTCTTCTATTAATTGTATCCTTAAACTGGTGCTGTACCTTATCTATTGTACCGGGAACAGAGGACTCGGCCATCTCATGGGATTTTGAGATAGGACAAATAAAAACAAAACAAAGCAAACCAGTCTTTATGCGCACAACCATGGTTGGCTTCGGAAAAGATAAAATGTTCACTGTGATGAAGCTCTAGAAAAATATTTTTAAAAAAAATATGATCGCACTATGATTCTTGACTTTGAGAAAGCTGACACAATATGGAGTTTAAAAGTTAGGAACAAGAAAAACTAGATTTATTAAAAGTTTTAAATTATAACGCACATTACGAAACAAATCTAAACACCTAGTGGGCAGACACGTCCTAGCATTATTCCACATAGCAATTAAATCCAGTTAACAGGTGATGATCTATGTATACGGAACATGGGATTAATGTCTTTGAGAATGCGAGAGCGTAAATGCGGGAAATATGAAATGATGCCTTTAACCGAATTGGATCATAGTCATACCAAAGCTTGTACAAAGCTTCTAATGTTAAAATAAAGGAAACAAAGTAACTCAAGGATAAGATGCTGTTTTCTATTTTTTTTTTTTTTTTAGTGTGGCTGAAAAGTGAAATAAGAAAAAAAAAAAAAGAAAATTTTCACAAAATTCTAAAACCAATAGATTTAGCTTTCTCGAAATATTCATTCATAGGAAAGGTTCACAGGTACTAATTACAAATTGATGCAGAAGAAGAAAGAAAAACAAAGATTTGGAATTTACACGAGAAGTCTGTGTATCTGAGAATAATTATTATTACAGATATAATTTTTTTCCTTTTTCATTTTACCATATTTAGCCAATTAGTACTTTCTCTAAAGCATATCTTTATATCAGTTGTCAAATGTAGTCTTTGCATGAAATCTACTCTTACACAAATAACCAGTCTAAATTGCAGCAAAACGCTTGAGAAAAAAAAGCCAAAACTGAAAGTACAACTTGAAAAAAAAGCTGATAATGCTTAACCCTTTCCCCGGCAAGTGGGTGTAATTCACCTGGATGCTACGTATTTTGTTATTAAAACGAGTTGCGTCATTTGGATTTGGTTCATACTTCATCAAATCCTCAAGGTAGATGGTGTGGTTTCCTTCATGGGTAAAAAAAATTGCATATTTAGTATATATTATGGTGTAGGTTATGCGGGGTCAAAGTTTTTTTTCAACAGTCCCAGGTAAGTGGGTGTATCACACCTGTACACTCTTTTATAGACATTTTAATGAAGAATAATAAACAGCTCATTGCTATAACACTAAATATATTAATAATACTTTCAAAGATGGCGGCATTCCCTTGACCCTTCATGACCTGGGACTCAAAATGAATATAAGCGAAATTCAAAAAAGAATGACTCACCAGAACCATAGATGTTGTATAAGAAACATGCGAAAATAATCACCCTACAGTTTTAGAAAAGTTGAAAAGTTATTCATTAATTTAGGATCAGAGAGGGACGAACAGAAAAATTAACCAGTTCGCCAAAATTGTTGGCAATTACAGATTCCTCTCGGAGTTAGATGAGAAAAAAAAATACTAAATATAACAGAGCAATGAAATATTTACCTTACCACGCTCAAAATCCTTAGTTTCTATGCGCGATTAGATTACTGCGGCATCACAAATATCCCCAAGTCCAGGACACCACATGCCATAATTGATGGAAGCAGTTATAGATGTCAAGAGGATGCTCTCAAAGCAATGTGATAGTTTGATGATCCGACACACTGAGTAATAACAAAAAGGAAAAAATAACAATGTATTTTGAATGTTGCAAAGATATTTTGTTAAATAAAACCTTCATTATGTTGATGCATGTATCATAATATAATTGAATGTAAAAGATCACTAAATTTAACCGATACTTGTTTATTCATTTAACTTGATAGAAATAAGCTGGAAAAGGGCTTGTAAAGATTATAATGATGAAAATTTTTTGTATCAAATTAACATGTATAAGTGCAGTATATTTATTCGCGTGTTATCCTCCTCGCATCTACCCTCTACCTATCACCTTTGATCTCTTTCTTTCTATCTCTCTCTCTCTCCTTTGCTCATTCTCATTCTCTCTAATTGACTCTAAAACTTGAACTCATTAAAATTTTTAAAAGGCTAAATTCTGTTCGTTTCAAAAGGTAGGTAGAAATAGTGTGTTTTATACTTAATTTCCAAGGTTAGCAGATAACCTGAGAATTTTAAAAGGGATGGAATATTGGTATAAATGTTAATTCTATGTTACACGGCCTCCGTGATCATGCTTTTTAACATTTACTTTTAGCTTTATGATGAATTTTCTACACTCAATTTTCTGGTAGGCCCGTAAGACTTTGCTAAATGTTTTGGATACATAGAGAGCGGCAGCCCTTTAAAAACAAACACTGTCGACGGTAACCAAAGAATGTCACAATGTGCATCGATCTGGACATTAGGTTTTCTCGATTGGTCGCTGAAATACATATATAAAAGGGGTTAAAATCACAGAAGAAGCATTTTCGCTGCGCTTTCGCCCTTTAATTTGATTCAGTGGGTTTTTGCCTTCTGGGAAAGTATCACGTTTTTATTCGGTTTCTCCTTGCATACGATGGAAGTCACAAAACGTGTTCGAAATCGGCGTGTTTTAAGAAATTCAACGAAACTGTGATTTCGCAGATGTGAAAAGGATTTACATCTGATTTTTACAAACTCGCTCTTAGAGCTATCGTTTACCCGACTGATAGCAACAAACAGTTGATTATAGTCTCTTACAAGACATTCATGTTTAGCGTATCTGTCAGTTGTCAGAGACTTACACGTTTGCCAGCAACTCAGATATACACGGTTTGCAACTTAAAGTTAGTAGGAGTTACACAGTTTTCGTTGAAGCGGGTTTCGCTGCTGGACGTCAAGATACACGTCAATGAAAGATATAAAATCTAATTTAAAAAAAAAAGCGTTACAGGATTTATGTTTAATATGCTTGAATGGTTCAGCTTTGGTTTTAACACAGTTTCATTCAACTTTAGTGAAAAAAAATATTAATTTCTGTGAATGACGTCACCCGCAATACCATTTACGAAATGTAACTGTAAGAACGTAATATACTAGTATAGATACTGAAATATGAAAAAAAAACCTGATGATCGGGGAAGCAGTCCCATTGAAATCAATTCATCCAAATTTTCACTATCCAGAACAAACATGTCCTTTCTTCTTTCTTTTCTAATTTTTTTTTTAATCTTGAGGTATTCTCTTTTTCAAGCGTATGTTAATGATGAGAGCACCCTGCTGTTTTAAAGCAACACAAAACGAGCAGTGTGATCATCCGTGCATAATACCAACAGGCTTGTGCTGGGAAGCCGTTAGTCTTCACTTTAATACATGAGTTTCGGTAAACTAGCATACCCTCGCTACATTAAGGGTTAGCAAGCTGATGTGTTTGAATTTCCCAAGGGGATTATTACACTTTTTCTGCACTCTGCAAGCGAACTAGAGTTTAAAGCTTGGTCAAACTCAACCATTGGGAGTTCAAACCCTGATAGTACTGATGAAAATCTTGTTTGCTTGATCGCTAATTTTTTTTTGTCTTAAGTGTGCTTTTAACTTGCCAAAGTTACATTAATTAATTAGGTTGTTGTTTTTCTGTAGTTGAGCAAAAAAAAAAAAAAAAACACAGAAAGAGCGCACAACTAGAGCAAAGTAAAATTTCTGCGACTTCCATGAAATGGCCGTGTTAAAAAGACACATTTTAAGATACCCAGTACAAAGTATTTGAAAACGGTTTCCTTATTCAAGTCCACTTTATTAATGAATAATATTAAGCTGCAATTTAAAAAAAAAACAGTTGAAAAATGTACATATATTTCAAGACAGAAAGTTAAAAAAGTAAACGTTATGAGTAATGACATTTTTCAATAAAATAAGTAAGACATGTCAAACATTTAGAATACAGTAATGGTTTTACTATTTCATGTTGGGTGACATGCAGGAGACAAGAATTACTCCAAAGAGATGTTTCTCTAAAATGTAAGAAAAATAGAATGATAATCAGTACTTTATAAGTACAAGATTAAAAAAAAAATAAACTTTTTTCTGCTACATTACTATTTGTCAATATAACAAAATAAAGCCCTTACAGCGGTTTTACTATTTTGTCATTGCAAGTCTTTCTAAAACTACATGAACTTCTAACTGTTCATGGAAAAAGGCGAATTGAAAGCCATTTAAGAAATAATTGATTAATTCAGTATGGCAAGGCATCATAAAATGGATGAGCATCATAGTTGACATACTTGGCTTTTTTACTTTCAATCTTGTCAAGTACAATAATTGTTTTGGATTGACTTCCTGAATATTGCCCGATCTGGCCAACGGCAGAGGTGTACACTCATTCTAGAACTGCACAAGATACACGTAGCTCCATCTGGGTAGTACTGCAGAGGACAAACATATTGACTGCTTCTTCACTACTGGTCAGCTTGCGAGTTAAACAATCAAGATTGTCGACTCCTCCTTAACTGGTTACCTTGCGTTTTAAGCAATCAAGATTGTCAACTCCTCCTTCACAACTGGTTAGCTTGCGTGTTAAGCAATCAAGATTGTCGACTCCTCCTTCACAAATGGTCATCTTGCGAGTTAAGCAATCAAGATTGTCGATTCGTCCCTATTAAGATTGTCGATTCGTCCCTAAATACTGGTCAACTAGCTGGTTAAACAAGGTTGTCGACTCCTCCTACACTACTGGTCAGCTTGCTCGTTAATCAATCAACATCGTCGATTCCTCCCTCACTACTGGTCAGTTTGCGGGTTAAACAACCAAGAATGTCGACTCCTTCACTACTCGTCAGCTTGCATGTTAAACTATCAAGACTCATGACATGCTTTATAAAAATTAGAATTTGCCAAATTGGGGTCAGCAATCAAAACTTTCATAAGGTCGCAAATCTACGGCCTGCTCAGAGCTGTAGGTCGCACCGAATTCTAATATCAGGGTGGAGTTAATATTGAAACTATCACTAGCAGCATCATTACTACTATATATATATATATATATATATATATATATATATATAATATACACTAGTACAACTAATACTCTACTATCACCATTACTGCTGCTACTGCTACTACTACCACTACTGACACTTCTACTAATAGTGCTGCAACAGCTGTTCCTTTTTCTTTTTCTTCTACTACTACTACTACTACTACTACTACTACTACTACTACTACTACTACTACTACTACTACTTCTGCTGCTGCTGCTGCTACTACTACTACTACTACTGCTGCTGCTGCTGCTGCTGCCACTACCACTACTGCTGCTGCTACTACTACTACTACTTCTACTACAGTAGTCTCCAGATAAACGCACGGTCCTCGGGAGGCTTCAATAGCGTGCGTTTAAGAGATGCGTGTCTTTATAAAAAGTAATGAAAAAATTTTGGTTATTTCCCTTATGGCACTGCAAAATACAGGATTATTTCCCTTGATTATACACACATTTGGCGTGAAAGGGAGGTTTTGAGTTCAGCTGCGTTTTGGGTTCTTTTATTTTTATTTTTTGGTTTTGGTTTTTTTGTTCTTTGTTTTTATTAAAGAATATTGACATACCGAAATTCGTAAGAGGGAACAACATTGACAATTGAAGTTTCATGAACAAAATGTCTAGAATCTTAAGCTGTGTTTCCAACGTTAATGTCTTGTGAGTAGACATTATGTATCGTATCGAGTATGTCGATGAAAAAAGAGACTATACTCTGAGAGTGAAGACTGCACAACTCTACTGACGGATGAAATCGCAATGAGTGAATGACCAATCTTGACTACGACTAGACTTGTTTTACACAGATGATGCCTGACAGTGATACCGATAGTGCAAACCTCAGACAACCGTGCATAGCAAAAAGCGAGGGAGGAGGCGAGAGGATACTAGCCGTAATGGATAGATCTGACCAGGCAGACACAAAGCAGCGAAAATTGCATCACCTTGCCTGTGCTCCACTCCAACCCTCTCCTCCCTACCCTTCCAAGCTTGTGGCCGATCCCATGGTCCAGGTAGAGGGCATCGTGTGTTTAGATCTATACGACGATACTGATGTACAGCCTTTGTCCTTCACCCAGTACCATCTGTATAGGACAGATGGTATTTGTAGTATAATCAGTACCTACAGTACATTATGCACTTGTTATATCATAATATTACATGTACTAAGGAAGATAACTCTTAACCAAAGAATTGAATATAAATGTACATTGTTTGTGCCTAGCCCGCCAGTTCTGTGTTCTGCCGAGGTAGTCATTTTGTCTACACAACCTGGTCTGCAATAAACGATCTTATCAAGGAACTGACATTGTTTGTCTTGGTATTTCGGACAATATTACATGGTGGCAGCGGAAAACACACCAAGATAGTACAGTACTCTGTGTTTTACTAAATTTCAAGCCTTCTTAAGTACTAGATCTAGAGATCTAGTCAACTCATGAAATAAAGTCCTTGAGGTTGATCTGAGCCCTGGTTTTTAGATCTAGATTTTTAAAGATAAAGCCTTGAATCTCTTATAAGTATCTGACACTACAATTGTCAGGACAGATCTAGATCTAGTTTAATAATAATGGCAGACTCAAATCCAAGTCCCTTGACAGGGGAACCTGTTCGCCGTCGGGACATGAACTTACCCTTGCCAAAGCCCTTCGATGGCACAGCGGAACAATGGCCTTAGTGGAAAATTCGGTTCCACAGGTACCATCTGTGTTCAGGGTTATCTCATAGGTCCCAATCCGAAGAGGTCAGCACTCTGCTATATGCGATGGGCGATGTCGCAGACGACATTCTGTCAATCTTGCGCATCGATGAAACTACAACATCTTATACAGAATTAATTGATCTCATGGACGGCTACTTTAATGCCTTTAATATCATCTTCCCTCAGCAAAGTTTAATAAACGGATTCAGCAGGCCGGTGAGTCGATAGACCAATTTATTCAGGACCTGCATCGCCTGGCTGATGATTGCAGCTACCATTCGTTGAAAGATGAATTGATTCGTGACCGGATTGTCGTTGGAGTTCGCGACGACGAACTTTCTAAAACAATGCAGGCCAAGACAGACCTAACATTAACTGAAGCAATCCGTCTTAGCAGGCAGGCAGAGGCACGAACCGAAAGCCAAGGCCTGCTCAGACCTAGGGTCGAAGTAGTAAGGAGCCAAAGACAACTCACTAAGAGTAAACATCAAGCATCAAGAGGCCCACCCTCAAGTTCAACACATAAAAAGTGTGGCTACTGCGGAAAGACTCCACAACACAAGCGGGACAAATGTCCAGCCAGAAATGCTACATGCCACAAATGTAACAAAAAAGGACACTATAGTTCTGTTTGCAGAACAGGTGCGGTGAAGGAGATAATAGAAAACGACCTAAGTTATGACCAGACAGATGATTTCCTTGGTACTGTCGAAAGCAAATCATCTTCACCTTGGACGTCAGTTCTTCAGATCGACGGAAGAGAAGAAAGATTCAAACTAGACACAGAGGCAGCCGTGTCTGCTGTGGGAAATGGTCATACCCATGGACGTAAACTCCAGCCCTGCGACAGGATACTGAAGGGGACAGGCGATTATCCTCTCAAGGTGTCAGGATACTTCATCTCAACGCTCAAATACAAAGGAAAGCAAATTCAAGAGAAGATGTACGTCGTTCCAGGGCAAAGCCAATCACTCTTGAGTGGCAGTGCATGCCTTAAACTAGGTCTTGTGGCAAGGCTCCATACACTTTCTAAAGTGCCTGACTTCAAAGGGGAATTTCCGGAGCTATTCAAGGGCCTGGGAAAACTGGCCGACCCATACACAATCCGTTTGCGGTCAGATGTGGAACCGAAATGCATATACACTGCCAGAAGAATTGCCCAGCCACTGTTACCCAAAGTTAAGGCCGAAATCGATCGGATGATTACCGAGGGTGTGATTTCGCCAATGGAACAACCGACAGATTGGTGCTCAGGGATCGTTGTGGTTCCCAAGCCTAACAACACAGTTCGGATCTGCGTAGACCTCACAGCCCTCAACCATGCAGTCTTGCGTGAAGTTCATCCTCTTCGGTCAGTTGACGAAAACCTCTCAAAGCTTTCTGGGTCCAAGATATTCACAAAATTGGA
Organism: Elysia crispata; assembly: GCA_033675545.1. NCBI lineage: Eukaryota > Metazoa > Mollusca > Gastropoda > Plakobranchidae > Elysia > Elysia crispata. The sequence goes on along the minus strand of JAWDGP010003159.1, from coordinate 324,923 downwards.
CGCCAACAGCGGATTTTGGCAAATGCCGTTAGACCCAGAATCAAGACTCCTCACCTCCTTCCTGACACCCTTTAGAAGGTTCTGTATGAATAGATTGCCTTTTGGCATATCATCAGCGCCAGAGATCTTCCAGCGCAGAATGTCAAAGGTCATTCACGACATGGAAGGTGTCATATGTCACATGGATGACATCCTCATACATGCTACCACGCAGAAAATACACGACGAGCGCGTTAGAGCAGTCTTGCCGCGCCTTAGAGAATCAGGATTCACACTCAACGAAAAATGTGAGTTTCCGAGTTCATCGATGACCTTTCTTGGTCACGTCATTGACGAGAAAGGTATCAGGGCAGATCCTTCAAAAGTCGAAGGAATTGTGAACTTCCCAGAACCGTCTAACGTCACAGAGCTACAGAGGTTTTTGGGAATGATCAACCAGTTGTCAAAATTCACCCCCTGAATTGGCATCATTATCAGAGCCCCTTCGCCAACTCCTCAAGAAAAACACAGTCTGGAAGTGATCCACAACAGAAGTCCTTCGAGACGATCTAGTCACGCTCAACTCCTGCACTTGCGCATTACAACCCAGAGAGAACTACGGTCATTGCGGCAGATGCATCAAATGCAGGTCTCGGAGCTGTCCTCATACAAGTGCAGCCTGATGGTAGCAAGAGACCCGTCAGTTTCATCTCTAGATCACTAACAGATGCAGAAAAGAACTATGCTGTCATAGAAAAGGAAGCTCTTGCGGCTACTTGGGCGTCGGAAAGATTTGGCGAGTACATTCTTGGTACTATCTATACGATTGAGACCGATCACAAGCCACTTGTATCACTCCTGGCAACAAAAGAGCTACATAAATTCCCGCCAAGGATTCAACGTTTCCGTTTACGTCTTATGCGGTACAACCCAGATGTTGTACACGTCCCTGGGAAGCAGCAAGTAACAGCTGATGCCTTATCACGTGCCCCAGCTTCAGAACCAACAGAGTCTGACATTGCTTTTGTTGATGACACGCTGCTGATGGCTAGACAGGCTATAGTAAACCTTCCAGCCTCGTCTACAAAACTACAGGACATCATTGCTTGCCAGAAGACAGACCCTGAACTAAAAGAGGTCCGTAACTATTGCAGCTTAGGATGGCCAGCATTCATGGCGCAAAATCCCTTGTTGCAGCTATACTGGGACAACCAAAGATACCTGACAATGGTAGATGATCTTCTGCTCTACAATGACCGTATAGTCATTCCAAGAGAAATGCGATTGGAGATGCTTGACAAACTCCACGAGAGTCATCTTGGGATTACAAAATGTCGAGCTCTTGCTCAAACATCCATCTGGTGGCCTAATATTACTTCCCAAATCGAGGAAATGGTAAAGAAGTGTTCGATCTGTGCGAAACTTAGACCGCCCACTAGGGAACCTCTTCTTGCATCCTCCTTCCCTGATCAGCCATGGTCAAGGGTTGCCATGGATCTCTTTGAACTCAAAGGAAAAACCTTTCTACTTGTGGTTGACTATCATTCTCGATGGCCAGAAATTAGAATCCTCGACCATCTCACTAGCAGCGCAGTCATCACTCGACTGAAATCCATATTCGCAACACATGGCATTCCGGATATTGTCATCTCTGACAATGGTCCACAGTTTGCAAGCACAGAGTTTCAGAAAGAATATGGCTTCACTCATACTACCAGTTCTCCTCGATATCCCCTATCGAATGGAGAAGCAGAGCGTTCGGTGCAAACCGTCAAGAATCTCTTGAAAAAAGCAATGCGACGTATGAGAAGAGCACTACTGTAAGCGACATTTTGTAAATTTTTCGGTAGGACCAAAAAACTTCACCATTTCGTCAATTTTGTGTAAACAGTTTTAAGACTAAGACATAACATCAATGGCATCAAATTACACATGTGACCAATAATGAAAAGCCTTAAAAGCCATTTATTAACAGAATGTGGTGGCTATACAGGAATGTAGGTAATCAAATCATGAATGTGTTTGGGTCAATATCCCTGTAAAGGCACACACAGGAGTGTTACCAATAACATAATTATAAGACACATTAAAGAACGAAACTTCATAATATGCACATACAGGAATGTTACAGACTATGATAGAGAGAACTTAAAACAGTAAAATATGCTTTATGTAATTAATAAACGATCTACTTAATGACTACAGATTACATTGCTGTTAAAAGGCTCACCGAAACTGTCCTGAACAAAATGAAGTAAATGTCTAGCATCTCTGCATAATATTTTCAGAAAGAAGTCAAAACCGATTTAATTATTAAAATTCTAAAATACAAAGTCAGCATTGTAATGAAATCTATTTTAAAATTTGAGTAACTTTATGTAACAAGCAAAACTAAAGCCGCATCAGTAATTGGAAAATTGTTTCTTAAATTGGGATTCTATGGTTAAATATAGCATGAAACAATTAAAGTAAAAACTCACTGAACTATGATCAGAGGCGTTATTCAAAACAAAGGCATGAATATACGGCATTTTGAAACTTGATTATGGAATAATAGCTGTGAAAGTAAGAGTGGTGAGCAGGGCGGATGAGGTTTGATGTACACAAGGAAATAAGGTCTTTCTGTTTATCTTTAGTAATTCCAGCTGGTTCCACTTATTGCTGCAAATCAAAAACAAACTTTTCATTATCAGAATTTCTTTTGCGGCGGGTGAGACGCATCAGATCTACCCTACAGCAACCTGAATCATAACGAACGATCATCGCGTCTTTGTCTGCTCGGTTGAAAGCAATGACTCTGATCCTTGACCACGCAACCTTTTCATCTTCCTTATCAAGGTCAAGGGTTTTCAGTCCTTTTGACATTTCTTTGAAGTAAAAAAAAAGTCACCTGATGATATATCTTTGACTGCATGAGGTCTCTTATTCCGTCTTGCTCCACGAACTACAGTTGCCCATTGCTCTGGTGTGTAGACGGGTATTTTCTTAGCCGTTTCGGCAATTACTGAGTGTACTGAATCATTCTCATTTTTGTGTGTGTCCCACTTCAAGGAAACAATGCTCTATTTTAGCTAGAGAAGCATAATTTTTCATGGCAAACGAAAACATGGTTACAATTCTATTCCGGTTCTGACCAGCACAGTTGTCAGAAAAAAAATGTAAAAAAATTGTTGTCGCAAGCCACCTGCTTTTCAATGCAGTGCCACAAGCACTCTGCAATTTGGTTGGCTCCTCAGGATGACACGTGTTCTGGCCACATAAAACACTCTACATCTTGTGAAACCATACAATAAATTGTGAGATTGTATACTGCCAGCTTTCTCTTAAAGTAGAAGTTGGATGCTTCACCATTGAAGAACTCTCTGAAGATCGAAGCAGGATGCTGCTGTGCTTGGATCTGTGCCTGCTTGAGCTTTTATGGTAGCTTTGTAATCTATTGCCTTTTCTTTTCTCAACAGGTGTTCTTTTTGTTTATCTTGTTGTTCGAATGGGAATGGATTGGCTTTGTAGGACAAGCATTGATCACACTAATCCTTTTTAGGAGCAAAAAATCCAAGATCGAAGTCTGTTAAAAATTTCTCTATACTTGGACTGAGTTATCCAGCCTTTGCCCTCAACCTTTGCGACTCTACGTAAAATCGGTACATAGAACTGAGGCTTAAGCCAGCCTCCAAGAACAATTTAGATGTATCATGGCGGCAATAGTGGAAGGGATCCCTAGGAAAACTTTTGATGTGATTCTTGATCTCATCAAGGTTGTCTTGAGATGCACTTTTGTGGTTTTTGTGCTTGCCTTTGTCATCTTGCGAGATTATTCCGGTGTCATTTGCTTTTGTTATTGCGCCATAGACAAAGTCCTGTTTTATTCCTAGAGTAGTAAGAAAATATTTTCTACAAACTGCTTTCCGATCGTTCTTCTTGAAAAGGCTGTATGTCAATGTGAATTTTTTTCTCGACTCTGACCTTGTTGGACACACACACTCCGATATTAACTTTTTTACACAGCCAGCAATAAACTCTCTGCACGTTTACGTCCCCACTACCCAAGTAACTGCAGAAGATGTCTTTTCTTTCTGCCTCGTTAAAAACTTGAGAGCATTTTCTTTTGCAGCTGTCACAGTGTGGTCCCATTTCTCTGGCAACGACTTCCTTACCCCGACTTGAGGTGAGGCACATCCACTGTTCTTGGGGTCGCATTCATTTAACCATTTCTGTGGTTGTCTTTTCTTTTTCCTACTTTTCTAACGGTCAGAGTTTTCAGTTATTTCGGTCACAATTGCAGACTCACTTGGTATTGTTGATGGTACCTTGTTTCTTTACTAAAATTTATGATTGCATGATGAAAATTTTTATACAAAAGGAATGAATTTAAAAAACTAATACTAACTTTATGTCATTTATTGAAGCTTTATTTACCTGTGTGTCGATTGGAGCAATACTTAGAATCAAAGAAACCGAGTCATATCAGCAATTTTGATGCATTAAGCGGAAATAGAAAAACTGCGTACAATGAAAACAAAGTTTGCAACCACATAGAGCACAACGGACGTTAAGGCCAAAGCGCGAAAATCAAGGAGTGCCTTTGATGCTGAATTCCTGTATCTCCATTGTAGGGTAAATTTTAGTACCCGTCGGTGATACAGACAATTCGTTAGACGGTTGTGGAATACACCTGTATTGTCACATACAGGAGTGTTGCATTTAAAAATGGCATGAATCAACAAGGGTAAAATCCTGTTTAATCCTTTACAGGAGTGTATCACTAAAAAAATTACAATATGCGCGTGTTGGAATGGGCTAACTTCGTTATTTTTTAAGCTACAGGTCCCATCTTTCGACACATGGCGCATCGTGATCACGATACTAAAAATAGCCAAATAAAACGATTTTCCAAAATTTGGTCTATACAGGAGTGTTCTTCTCATACGTCGAACGGATCCTTACATTTTACTTCTTCTTTACAGAGCAACACCCCTACAGAATGGCTTCTCTCCTAGTCAATTGCTCGTGGGCAGAAAGCTCAAAACAAAGCTTCCCTCTGTCCCGCACAAATCCCCTCCCCAAACTCCAAAGATCACACCTCTCCTAAAGAAAGAGGAGTTGTATCTTGAGAAGCAACAACAGCACTACAACTCTCGACATGCGGCGCGTCCCTTACCCAAGCTCCAGCCAGGTGATACCGTCCATATCAGAGACCTGGACAGACCTGGAACTATCACTGCTCAACATACAAATCCTCGCTCATTCATGGTGAACACAGAGCAAGGCCAAGTTCGGCGAAACCTGTCACATATTGTGTCCATGCCAGCCTCAACATATAGTCCACCTAGGACAAGGTCTCAGACCGCACACCACTTACGGTCTGCAACCAACCCAAGCGATGACGGCCAGCCAGCTGTACACACCAGAAGCGGTAGGGTTTCCAAAAAGCCCCAACGTATGGATTTATAATTCGTTCACCGCATGTTCCATACTCTTCATTCCCTCAAACGATGGAGGAAGAGTGGATACGGGAATTAGTCTCTATTCACTAAAATACATTAACGCAACATACATTAGAAGTGTAGTTCTCAAAACACAACACTGACAAAATGCAAAGGTGAAGTAAAAACACAAACATTAGGTATCATCTGACAGAAGGATACATGGGTCACAATAAATCCCCCCCCTCCTGTCATGAGGCAATGTTTGTCTCTAAGTCTAATTAAATTAAATTAAAAGAAGACGTACAGAGGAACAGAGATAAATTTTAACAGTACCATAAATAACACTCTATAGAACTTTCTCATAATCTTGGATTTTAGGTTACAGCATGGCCTATATATTTGACTTTGTTCAGAGCTACAGAAGTTACATGGACATAGACTGTTACTTATGCATTTAGAATTCTTGATCTCTTCTTGCTCTGAAGATTTGATTGATATACTTGATCATAGAGGACGAAGGCGCATAGCCGAAAACCTACGTATTTTGTTTTGTTTTGTACATTTTGGAGCTGCGCTCTACCTATTTTTTTTTTTAAAGGTGCTTCACAATTATTCACAAAGCTCTATTGCGACATTCAATTTAATTGACCGTACTACTACTACTACTACTACTACTACTACTACTACTACTACTACTACTACTACTACTACTACTACTACTACTACTACTACTACTACTACTACTACTACTACTACTACTACTACTACTACTACTACTACTACTACTACTACTACTACTACTACTACTACTACTACTACTACTACTACTACTACTACAACCACTACTACTTATACTACAACTACCACCACTACTACTACTACTACTACTACTACTACTACTACTACTACTACTACTACTACTACTACTACTACTACTACTACTACTACTACTACTACTACTACTACTACTACTACTACTACTACTACTACTACTACTACTACTACTACTACTACTTCTACTACAACTACTACTACTTATACTACAACTACCATTACTACTACTACTACTACTACTACTACTGCTACTACTACTACTACTACTACTATTTCTACAACAACTACTACTACTTATACTACAACTACCACTACTACTACTACTACTACTACTACTACTACTACTACTACTACCACTACTACTACTACCACTACTACTACTACTACTACTACTACTACTACTACTACTACTACTACTACTACTACTACTACTACTACTACTACTACTACTACTACTTCCATTATTAAATGCTTATGAAAGCGGGGAAGGGTAATTGGACAATAAAAGTGTTTTGGTGAACTTCCAAGGGAAACGACGAGAGAGAGAAAAAGAGAGATAGACAGACAGACAGATCGACATTCAGACAGACAGGCAGACGAACACAGAGGAAGAGAAATAAAGAAAGAGACGGAGAGATAGATAGAGAGAGACACACACAACATACACAGGCAAAAAACAGATACAGACACTGACAGAGACAAAGTTCAACTTCTCAAAAGACAGAGACAGACAAAGAAGAACCAATAACCATGTTGATAATACATTTCTGAGCAATACGAGATTACACATTTAATCTGATTTAAAAAAAACGAGTAATCATAGTGAGGTTATAAGAAAGAATTTTTTTTTTTAAAGAATTCCAAATCCCGCTTTATAAATAAAGAGATATTAACAAACTCTCTCCAACCCCCCCCTCCCCCCCCCCCCCCCCAATAAAAAAAAAAAACACCGCCGTTTTAGGATGGATAAAGTAGACGAGGGTTAAGTGGGAAAGCTTGCCTAGCGAGGTACAAAGGGCTATCTCTATTCCAGCACACACAGACCCGCTTTGTTACAGTTAAACGCGTCATACTGAAAAACTTTGCCCCTAAGAAGGAGAAGAAAAAAAAACAAGAATCAAGTGCGGTTTGCCCTACAGCTAAAGCGCAATTCTAATTTACAGTACTTACCTCTCAAGAACCCGTATACATACAATTCCCAACCGTTGTTTTGGGATTCATAACCGCAACATGAACAGGCTCACTTGGAACCTCCGCATATCTCTGCCTCGGGATCTGAGCATAGAATGAGGCATTATTATGATGATGTGAATGAAGTTAGGGATTGTTAATTTATACAAACCGTTATGAGCATTCCCCCTCCGAAAATCAACTACAACAAAAAGAAAAACGAACAAAAAAGAACAACAATAACAACAACAACAACAACAAAGGCAACAAAATTCCTTTGAGTTTTCACTTATCACGGTTGGCGACACGCATGTAAATATATATCCCCCGCGCTAAAGTATCTTCTATCTTCTATCTATACATGTCCCCTCCATGTAAAAGATTAAACTCCTCTCTAACGTACTCACTATATTATAACTAATAGGGATACATAATTTTACTCTAATTTATAAAATTTGATTATAATTCCTTGCAAAGGACTCAAATTCTATAAAACAAATTATTTTTTTACTTAGTTTAAATTAATTATAATCCATAATAAATTTTCTTTTAACTATGTTACAAACATATATATATATATATATAGACTTATGTGACAAAATAAAAACCCAACACTATTTTAGATTTCCAATATTTATTCTAATGAATTCCCCCCTTATACATAATACAAAAACAAAACAATGATTTTTATAAACTAAATAAACATCTCTATAAAGTAAAATTATAAATTAAACCTACGCTATTTAATTCTTATGTATATTTTATCTTATTATTACATTTTTCTTTTTGTACATTCCATTTCTTGCTTCCAATCACCAGATCTTGTTTGTTCACACACCAGTCCTTGTTCGTTCACACACACCAGTTCTTGTTTGTCAACACACACCAGTCGTTTTAATAGTCCCTTTTCTTGACTTTTCTTTCTTTGATAACAAAATTGTCTTTTCAGAATATAATAGTTTCTTTTCTTATATATCAGTTCATGAGTTCCGTTTTCTTTATGACATATCAGAATAAGTATAAACTTTTTTTTCTCGTCACTTAGGACAATTTCTTTCTTTTCGTTTATTGACGAAGCAACAAACTGCTTTTTCACTTTTGCCAATAATAATTTCATATGTTGAAACCTAGGAGATTTGATAATTTTATTTTTTTGTTAATTTTTGTTTCTTTTTAGTTTCTTCTGTTCGGGTGCTAATTTTTTAGTATAAATTTTTCCTCTCCCGATTTAGTTTTACAGATGTAAAATCTCCTGTCTCTCAACAAAAATGCTATGTGCAAAGAGGGCGAACCCTCGTGTTCGTCGTCTTTTATAGTTCCAAGGCTAAATCTAAGGCCAAGGCTAAGGCACATACATTCTCGCTTTTCATTCCCCCACTGCTTATGAACTTCACTCACAACGCATAAGTCTATAGAAAAAAAATCACTGCAACACTGGTCGTATGCGCGTATCATAGACCAAACTCCTGAATAATTATGAGCAACGCCACTTCTTGTGGTTAAACTTTTTAAAAATTGTTCTTGATCTCTCCTAGCAATAATGTTGTGCTATTTGTTTATCAATATGTGGTAAGGAGACACACATATCTTTTCATTTCTAGAAGCTTCCAGGGTAAACAAATCTACCACTTTTGTTTCCAAAATACGAATTAGCTTAAAATATGTAAACAAATATTTATAACAAAACTTCTTCCTGTTAACATATACCAAAATAAACAAGGTGTTAAAAGATGAGTTTGATTTGGGAAAGGTGCGGAGATGAGTCGGCAAAGGAAAATACACCCAAGTGTGACGAAATTTTCAAGATGCAAAGACCGGTAGACTATCATTAAAAACTTTTTTAGACTATCGTGCCTTAAGTGGGAATAAAAGAACAGATTCCCGCAGAAATCAATGAAAAAAGAAAGCTGCTCATCACGGTTCTCAAAGAAGAGAAGCGTAAAGGAAACCCTTCGCTACCGGTGGTCGACTCTGATAACTCCACCGTATTGTCTGAGGAGAGAAAGTTCTTATATCAGACCCGCTCAGTGGCGTAAACCGCAGAGTAGCGGTACAAGGGCTTTCCATGCTAACGCGATGTCAGTACATGTGTACCAACACCAAACTAAACAGACTCACCGTTGATCGCGAGAAGCAGCCAAAAGTGATGTTATCAAAGATTACCTCGGATAAAGACAGTACGAGTGTACGTGTAACTGTACCGACCAAGATTGGATATCCTTGAAATTTACATCATTCTAATTTATGTTAGCACACACCTGTGCTGTCCAAAAGTTTCGGCTATTTTTTTATTGCTCGTAAATGAATTAAAACAATTATCACAGTTATTTAATTGAAATATTCATGTGGATGTTAAGCTCGAACTATTTAGTTTGGGGTATTAGCTAAAAATTGAAGAAAACCATTTGCCATGCTTTTGTTGAGATACAAAAAAAATCCAAATCATATTTTCACTCAGTCTGCTATGTACACCTTTTTCTATCTATGCTCATTATACAAAAGGACTTCATGACATAAAAAAAACGGAGAGATGTGTTCCATTATTTAGGTAACGAACAATTTTCAATAACTTCAAGAAAAACATTTCGTCGAAAATCTCGAAAAACTGTTAGAAGCAGAATTGGGATATGAACGTTCTTTTCGTTTATAATCCAACTAACCCAAAAAGGCGTGACTTTTCTATTTTAAAATAATTTTTAAGATGTTGTACATACCACTAGAAGAGGCGAAAATGGTATCAATCAATAAATCACAAAATGTGTATGTTTTTTAAAGAGACTCTCCTGTAATTCTTTTATAACATCAAAGAAGAAATAGGAACTTACCCAAACTTGAAAGTATGAATGGAATCTTGCGCCAGACCAAGATGTGGACTGTTTTAATTGCACATTAACATATTAATAGCCTTATGGCTAGAATCCAACGTCAGGTGTGTAACTAAAAAAGCAAACTATACATCTGATGAACAGGAGGTAGGAAATTTACATGCCCCAAAAAATTAGGCTTTGGTTGCACACAAATGAGTCATTTACTAATTTAGATTTCTTCCTTGTGTCTGACATATTTTTTGTAAGGAGAAAAAACAAAACAAAAAAAAAACCGAAAGGGGCAAAAAGCTTTTGGAATATATATATTAGTAGATTCGGCAGATTGTTCGCCAAAGGCTCGAAAACGGCTCAACCAAATCGTATGAAATTTTTACAGAAGATAGATCTTACTAAATGCTATGTTTACCTGGTTCCTTTTTATTGGTTTGTATTTTAATAAAATTATTATAATTAAAAATGAGTTAGTTCGCTACTGGATTTTCGACATGGTTTTTATATTACCGGTAGGCCTACTCAGTTGATTCTCTTCGTTGTCCATCGTCAAATCCAATGCAAGTTTTTAAGAGTTCATACCGCTTAAAGTAAATTACAAATGGTGTGACTACCAATGCATTTTATCGAGCAATCTATCCACATCGAGATCTATAATTTAGAATCCAGATCTCGACCTAACTGATTTTAGATCTATTATCAGCACCACGAGTTTGTATTGGATGAAATTTTCCAAGCATGAGTTAAGGTCAAGTTGATCTAAATCTAGATCAAGGTCAAGTCTGCCATCTTATTGGTTCATTGCTTCCCAAGGCTGGACTAAAATTGAATTATATTGGGCTCACTTTATAGTTTTCCTTTCAAAGAGACTGTTCTATTGTATTTAACCTGTTCATATGAGCGGGTATCCAAGCTTGTATATTATATATATATATATATATATATATATATATATATATATATATACAATATATAGTAGGTCTTATGCGAAACAACAATAAAAAGCACTATGATGATCCAGTTTTTAAAAGATTTAAAGATAAAAATTTAACTTTTAGAAACAATCGATGTTCTGGACAAACTTACATGTAAAAACACGAGCTAGAGACAAATAGATAAAATGTCATAAAATAAGTCTTCATAAGATCGAGAGCACAATGGATAAACGAGAGGAAAAAAACCCAGTGCCGAATTACTTCTGCAATCTAGAACAAAGACAAACTTTCTTCGAAGCGCATGACTATAGAATTAAAATTCTGAAAAGTGAAATAGAGAAACTGCAGACTTCAAGGAAAGTTGCAAAGAGGTTGAAAATTTTGTCGCTGTTTATTTACAGTATATTCTTAAAAGTTTGCCAATTTTTCTATTATTGGTTGTATATAAAGTAAACAAATTAATATCAAAACTATTTTATTGAAATATTTACGGAAATATTATGCACGAACTACACAGATTTGGGACATTGGCTAAAAAAATTTTTTTTTAAGTATTTTCTAATTTACATTGACCTAAAGAAGCTTTTGAAAGAAGATGTACGGACATATTCTAAATAGGCAAATAAGCATGGAAATGCAGTGTTCAATTAAGTTGGAAGAAGCGGGTACAATTATCAACAATATAAAGAATGACAAAAGTCCACAAAATGACTTTTTTAATGTAAATTTCTTCAAACTTGTCTGGAAAGGTTTCATTGCGGTCTCGAAATAACTGTATTCGAACTGGCAAGCTTTCAACATCTCAGACTCAAGGCCTGATAACGCGCATAGAACGGGCAAAAATAAAAATCTAAAGACATGGACCCATCCGATAAGATTGCCTTACATGATTAGAAAAGTGTCACCAACTATCTGTCATATTACCAATCGGGGTTTATGAGTGATAGATTTGTAAGTGGCAATGTGCGATTGATGTAGGATACACTAAAACTGTGATAATGTAATGAAAAGAGTTGTGATAATTCTGTTCATATAATTCAAAAGGGCTTTTGATTCTCCTATATGGTCCCTTCTATTTATAAAAAAATGCATTTTTAAACTTAAGCCAAACGGGACTTTAAGCCAGTATACTGGTTATGTCAACAGCTGGTCTTCACTTTGCTTACTTGTAAGGTCGAAAAGGGATTTGACTCAAGTGGAATTGAAAATCTTTAAATTTAATGTTGCCAAGGATGGTCTAAATTTTATGTCACTCATGGAAAAACACTTAAAGGAATTATGAAAAAAATTGTCTTTTCATCTCTCTGAAATGGAAAACTAGACCCTATAAAAAGAAGTAAGTCGTATTAAGAAGTGGAATGAAGTGGATCTGGGATCTGAATTCGCTAAAGTATACAAACTATACATGAAAATAAGTTGTGATACAAACTACTGAAGGCCTTCTTTCGTACTATGTAATTAACCATGTCAAGTAAGAACAAGTGATGGTTTTATAACTTCCTCTATACTAATTAATCGGAAAGTATTGATCAACAGTAAGGTAATAAGTCAAGGGACGTTTTTACGTCTGAAAACGTTATATATAAACTGTTTCATAAAGAGAAAATATTTTTTTCTTGTTCAAAGAGAGTGTTTTTTCCAAGTTAAACATAAGTTTAGACTTCCTCACATACTAAGGTCTTCTAAGTGCAATTGAGAATCTATACAAAATCTCGTTAAGAATCGTATGGATTGATTCTATAAAAGCAAATCAAAACCTTCCGATACAATTACTACTGTTAAACAAGAAAGGCTCGACTTACATATTCACCGAAAGAACTAGAGTTTCAGGCAGTGATCAGTAGTGGCGTGGTTAGGATGTAGCTTTGAGTTTGAGCGAACGTTAAACAAGAAAAGCTTGTCTGTGGGAGATTCGAACCATAGTCTTTCAGATGCGTTGGCACTCGTCGACAGAGAAAGCTGAAACTTTCCCTTTCTTTTCCATACTTTTTTCCTCCTGTTTATGCTTTTTCTCTTTTCTATATAACATATTAAATTTTGCTTTCATTTTTCTCACTATCGTCTTTGTTTCTCCCTTTTCCCTTCCCTTGATCCTCCTGTCCTTCTGCTTTAACATTCATCATGTTCTCTACCTCCTTAGGTCTCCTCCATTAGTAAACCTTTGCCCAACTCTCCATTTTTTTCAATTCCAATCTCTTATACCGTTTTAATTGCCATCTTTGCCTTCGTATTCTGTTTTTCAGTTGCTAACCTTCATTTTCTTTTACTAAAACCTTCACTTCTTTTCGTACTTCGATGAAAAGGTTTAGAATCATGGCCAAGTACCCTGGCAGAATAGTGATAATGATAAGTATAAATTGAAAAGTATTTCCATCCAGCTAAAATATTACCTATCAGGGCCTTTTGTCCTTTAAAAAAACGGTTATATGTCTTGTTGCGAAATTCATCTAAACAAGATCTATAAGAACAAATTATTAAAAAAACATAACCGACAGTCTGAATAAGCTCGATGTAACGTAAACTTTATAGCGCCATGACTGGATCTAAAAAGATATTTATTTAGTTCCAAGTTCTTGTTTTTTTTATGGTTTTTAAGCAGATAGGATAGAGATAAACAAATAACTGTGTTGGGATCGTAGGGATAAAGGAAGAGTGTGCTTAAAAAAGAAGAAAATTCAAAAGGATAAATAAGGTTAATGAGCTAATAAACCGATTCAGGGATGAAACGGAGGAGGAAATTGGAGAGTTAAATAAAAGTATTGTAACAGTACCAAAAAAGTTTGGTAAGTGGAAAGAGGTAAGAGAGGAGAGAGAAATGGATAGAGGGAGCGGGAGAAGGAATAGAAAGATAGTTGTCTAAAAGGGAGACATGAAGAGAACAACTGACGATGGATAGGGATATAAAGAATAAAACGAAAAGTATAGAAAGATAACACCGTAACAACAGAGAAAGAGAGAGAGAGAGAGAGAGAGAGAGAGAGAGAGAGAGAGAGAGAGAGAGAGAGAGAGAGAGAGAGAGAGAGAGAGAGAGAGAGAGAGAGAGAGAGAGAGAGAGAGAGAGAGGTAAGGTTCCACTGAATGGCATTTGCTTAACAAAATCGGTTGTGTGCAGAGCTATATTGATAAAGACAAGAAGCTAAAGGTTGCAATTCAGTGATGAAATGAAACCAGTCAGAGATAGTGGCAAAGGAAGGAAAAAAAAACAACAGAAAACGGAAAAGGAAAATAACTTGGTTCAGTCCACCATTAAGCATGAACGTTACAACGTTATATTTGCGAGAACCTCCCTAAATCTGATCGACAAAGATTTTCCCCAAGGCGAGCAAGCTGCACTAAATCATGAACCGAAAGACTATAAAAGTGAGCTGCAGTAACGTTGTTTACCAAACATAAAACAAACGATCACGAATCACAATAAATACTTAAGTACCCAATGCCAAATAATACCATTCGAAATAAAAATCCGAAAGATAAGTTGACCATTGCCTAACAAATAATTTTTTAGGGTGGAGCCAACCAAAACTCCTGTCTTGAAGTTGCTGGAACAGATGAATATCCACAGAAAAACAATTGTGTGAAATTGGAAAATGAATCTAAAAACACGGTACGGCTCTGGTTGCTGATTTTTACATGAAACTCACTGTAAATTAATTACCATCATCATTTTTGCTTTGGCTTGCTCAAATACATAGGTGAATGGAATATTGTGTTTTTAATGAAATAAAAATATTTTCATCATTAATGAGATTTTGTTTTCTAGATGGAATCAAAAAGATGCAAACATGTGGCTAAGGTTTTTAGGCATCTAAAACTCTGGGTACTAAAGTTAACAGGATAAACAGGACGCTCATTAGTGCAAATTATTCTCCATTTCAGGGCCTATTTCTCATCGTTCAACTCCTTTTTATTTACTTTCATATTTTATTTTCATCAGATTAAGCTTATTCAGTGAGGCTGGTGTCATTTGTGACTATCTATGAAGAACAAGAAAACAAGTCAGTTTTTTATTTCGCTAAAGATAAACCAGGAAGCACGTATAAGAAATCCCTCTTCCGCCCACCTAAAAAAAAAATAATACAGAACTACAAAACAAAGCGTGAAAAATTCAATTCCGACTGCTCATCACAACAGTGTGCCCCTGCTTCATCCTTACGGTTCTGAGCGCATTAGATTGTCTTCCCTGGTGTATTTCGAGATTTATCTTCCCCGTCTAATATCCGTTATTCCTTATAATCGATATATCCGAAATAAATCAATATTGATCTTAAAAAGCGGGAGAGACAGAATGATACAAATATATATATATATATATATATATATATATATATATATACATATAGATATGTGTGTGTATAGAAGATCTCACCTAAATTCTCACACATAAGACACTGGTATTTCAAGCGGAGGACAAAGGTGTCGCTTGTCCTCCGCTCTCTACGGGTATGGCTCAGGTGTGTTCCAAAACTGTTCCGATCTTGTACTGTTGTTTTTCATGTCCGAGCCACTGAAGGGAATTTAAGGTAAAATTTTCTATATGAAAAGCTCCCACAGTTGAGTACTCTTATCAATTACTCCAACTTGTATTGAAACTATGTATATATACCGCGAAGTCCTTCACTACTATCCAACCCACACCTTTGAAACTTTGCAGGCGTCTACAGCACTCATGTGGTAAAGTTCTAAATCCATAAAAAAAATCAACGCGAACTGCTTATTTCGATTTCCCAAAAAAGTTTTGTTTCGTCAACATAAGTTAACTTACGATCACCGATTTCGCGCGCCATTTTTTCATTCTCTATCAACAGAAGTCTATACCATTCGACTTGAGGTTTAGATCTAGGTTAAATAACTGCGTGGCTAAGAATTCCCCGCGAGGTAGTGCACTTTTATCCATTTAACGCGAAAATTTACAACTTTCTAACAAGCCTTTAGAAGGATCTAAAAAAACACCAAATTGGCAAATAATAGAATATAAGGCGATTTACTTTGTTTCAAAAGGAATTAAGTTCTATATCTAAATTTTTTGTTTCGAATTAGAATTATTGAGATAACTAGATTCTAGGTAAAGATGGATTGGTGTAAGTATAAGGAAAGATATTAAGGACATTTACAAGCTTCTTTAAATACACACAAGCACCCCAGGCTCGGCAAATTGACACCTATGGCCGTCCGCATGACAAGGTCTGAAAACCAAGTTCCCGCCTAATTTAGACATCTGCCGAAGTTGGGCTATTTCTCACGATGGGAGCTGCACATGAAATGTTCCCAAGCTCTTGGGAAAAAGATTAGTAGTAGTAGTTAGGTGGTAGTAGTAGTAGTAGTAGTAGTAGTAGTAGTAGTAGTAGTAGTAGTAGTAGTAGTAGTAGTAGTAGTAGTAGTAGTAGTAGTAGTAGTAGTAGTAGTAGTAGTAGTAGTAGTAGTAGTAGTAGTAGTAGTAGTAGTAGTAGTAGTAGTAGTAGTAGTAGTAGTAGTTAGATATTTACAATATATGTCAAAAACAATTTTTACAAAACAAAAAAATTATTGAATTCGATTTCGGTTTTTGAGATGGACTTTTTTTTTCTATAGGCCTATATTACTTTTAATTAAACTTTAACGTTCCGTATTGTAGTAGTTTGAGTTTTCCAAAAATATTAAACCAAATGAATCTTATATGCAGTGAATAATCATTTTCTTTGTTGAAAATTTCCAAAATAAATTTTTTTTGAATCAAGTTTAACTTGATGTGTTAATGATTGCTCATACAAGGTTAGATTTTTTTTTTTAATTTAAAATAGTCAATTTTTAAACAGCGTTGTCTCATTTGGTTATGACATTCATCCCAAATTTAAATAGTAATAATAATGATAGTAACATTATAAAAGATGATGATGACGGTAATGTTGATAATAATCCTTTCTTTAAAAACAAATAGGCCCAGGGAGACAATTATTTCGTATTTAGGCTCATTTTTTTGCCAAATGCTCCAGATGTGGATCATGGCCAAAAAATTACCACTTTATTTTTCTAGGTAGGATAATGCATCATTCCACTGCACGCACCATAATCTGTTCATTTTAATGTTAAACTATCGAGAAATCTAACTTTTTTAACTTAGTCATTTTACAAGTAATAAACACCTCCCGGATTCTGAACTTGAAAAGATTTCCAATTTGGCCTTTTGCGGCCAGATTTGAGGTGTGCGCACTTTCTTTTGCTAGGTTGGATAATGCATTATTCCAGTCGCATGCACCAATTAGCACTGTGATTGAAAAATTAAA
>JAWDGP010003159.1:275000-305000 GCA_033675545.1 Elysia crispata | reverse complement strand
GCAGTAGTAGTAGTAGTAGTAGTAGTAGTAGTAGTAGTAGTAGTAGTAGTAGTAGTTGTAGTAGTCGTAGTAGAAGTAGTAGAGTAGTAGTAGTAGTAGTAGTAGTAGTAGTAGTAGTAGTAGTAGTAGTAGTAGTAGTAGTAGTAGTAGTAGTAGTAGTAGTAGTAGTAGTAGTAGTAGTAACAGCAGTAGCAGTTGTAGAAGTAGTAGTTGTAGTTCTTGTAGTAATAGAAATGGTAGTAAAAGTAATATCAGAACTGTTACGAGCGGTTTAGTGTGGCAAATGAAATCGAGCGACGGCGATCTTGCTTTTCTTTCTGTAGAAGCCAATGGATTTCTAATAATAGCACAGATTGGGAGATGTTCATCCCTTAACTATCATGTCTGTTCTGGGATAAATTCTTATTCATTGATAATTTTAGACTTTATTAAAAGATTTAAGCAATACAAAATTTAATTTGTTATTCTGCCATAAGCGTTACTGATGTCGGAATTTGGTGTTAAAGAGATGCGCGGGCCTTTCAACATACGTGCAAAATAATTTTTGCATTTGGGCATGATAAAAATATGAAGCTAAGCACGGATGGTGAAGATCTTCGAGAAAAGACGCAGTAGAGATTTAAAGAAAATCATTCACGGAGACAGAGAGGGGCTGGAGAGTTGTAAACATAAAGACAAATAGGATACCATATTCTTACTCTGTTTTAGACAAGAAATATAAAAGGAAAGAAAGAAAGCATCGGGATAAAACGCACTAATGACCTCTGTTGCCAATGAGAAAGTTAGATTGGTAAGAAATTTCTAAACTAAATTTAGACATAGAACTAGGCCTAGAATCTACTCGGGTGTGTCAGTAAAGAGAGAGATTTTTCATCAGTGGTCGAATTCTTAGCCAATCCTCAGCGTCTTGTCTGTCTGAGCACTCACAACTGGGAGACGGTGCCAGCTGCAACGTAAATATCGGACAAGGAGAGGAGTGGCTTTTGTTTTATTTTCAGGATTAAAAGCATGAGTTTGCAATGAAAACAAAAGTATGGAATAATAGTAATAATAAAATACAAAATATCAGATGATATACAGACTCAAAGAAAAGGGGGAAGGGGGAGAGAAAGTTGGGGAGAGAGAGAGTGAAAAAAAAAGGGGGGGGGGGGAAGATACAATGAATGATGTGCTGTAAAAGAAAATAAATGTATCTTGCAAGCGAGATTAATAGACAGACCAAAGTATGGATATAGAGACAAAAACATAAATAGACATGCAGATCGCTAGATAGAGAGAGATATATAGATGGATAGATATATAGATTGACAGACAGATAGATAAACAGATCGGCAGATAGACTCAGAAAAATATTATGTCCTCAAAACAAAACCAAGCCTTACAAAAGGAAGAGGAATGTTTTCATCTTGTCCCTATAGAAAAAAAATCCACTATAAATTTATAGTTCACGAAACGAGAAACAACTAGCATAATGATAAGGTCGCGATGGCATCATAGCTCTCTAACTGCCTGAATAGAGCGGGCGATAAACAACAGCTTTGTTCTACATTATAAAAACATGTGTAGGATGCTGCGCTATGTCAGGTAAGATCGCTTACTACTGTATAGAAAGATAGATAGATAAATAGACAGAAGGTAGGTAAATACACAGGTTGGTAGATAAATATAAAGGGATAAAAGATTTGATTGAAGACAATGTTATAGAAGAAAGGCAGCCCAGAGAGGCAAGCTGAAAAAATAACTCTCAGACGTACTCAATCTGTTGTGCCAGATATCCTGCCGACCCCCAGCCCCTGGCATGTAGGAGTTGCACAAATCACAAAGGCTAAGCTACGTCTTTCACATAACCACTGGTTGGTTTAGTCTGCTTACATTACCTAATCTAAGTCTCTTTTTCTGCTCATTTTATCTGTCTGTCTATCAAGCACTGTCGCTAACACGCACACACACACACACACACACCACAGTATGATTTCCCTTATTCTATTTTATATCCATATTGTATTACATCTTTCTTTCTCTCTCTGTCCCCTGTATTTTTCCTCCTCGACCTTCGCCCTCTCTTCATCTATTGAAAACTCTCTCTCTCTCTCTCTCTCTCTCTCTCTCTCTCTCTCTCTCTCTCTCAATCTCTCCTCTGATCACCCTGTTTCCATCCCGCTGGCGAACCCTAAACAAAGATTTACTGAGTTGATTCTGAAGCATGGGTTTCCCCACAGCACACTAAACAGATCTAGAAGACTAGAACCGTTAAACTGTTCAAGTTTCAAGTCTCCTGCGGCTGCCCAGAAACTAAAGACGTACGCAGCTAGACCGGACCTGGCAGCTGGCAGCTGAGCGAACTGTTCTCGGTGGCTTCACCTCCCGTGCCACTGACTTCAATTAGCACTAGCAAAACTCCGAGCTTGTACTCTAGTACTCCGCGAGGCGTGTGAACTGAATTTTCTTAACTTCAGATTAGGAAGGAAAAGCTACACAATAATTCGATAAAGACAGCAAGGAAGAAACGTGTTTAGCAAGCAATAACTACTGGTGAGTAAAAGGCACAATAGATTAAGAATTTAGATGTTATTTCAACTAATTCAACTGCTTTTAACTTGGTATCTGCTCTTTGCTCTCTCTCTCTCTCTCTCTCTCTCTCTCTCTCTCTCTCTCTCTCTCTCTCTCTCTCTCTCTCTCTTTCTCTCTCTCTTTCTCCCTCTCTCTCTCTCTTTCTCTCTCTCTTTCTCCCGCTCTCTCTCTCTCTTTTCTCTCCCTCTCTCCCTTCTTTTTCACTTTTCATGAACCATCTTATCTCAAAAGTTATAGCTTTGCCGTCCTTATTTTTCGGGCTTCAACATCAAAAGGTATTTTTCTCTGCCCTAAATATTTTCTCAAATCTTCTTTGATACATAAGAGCATGTTTGTATAACAGCACTACATGTGTATGGACAATTATAGATCGTATAATGATCATTCTATCGATGCTGTTTGATTCAGAGTTTTGGTAACTTCCTCATTCTTGGTTATTATTTTTCTCCTTGTAAACTACAATCGAACCACACTCTTATGAATGTTATATAGCGCGCCGGATGAAATGTACACAGCTTTGCTTTTTGCTACTCTGCACTGACATTATCCGGGGAAAATATAAAGTAAGTCCCTAAAGAATCATTTTTTTTCCTGCGGTTCATTGCTGCAATGTATTATCGATGACATCAGATTTGTAATTATAAAATAAAAACAAATGGAAAATATTTGTTTGAAGAGATTTTATTTTAAATATTTTAATGCAGCTGAATTGGTATGTCATGTGAATACGCATACTGAAATACTTTGTTCCTTCACGCTATTTCTATTAAATACATTTAGATTTGTCTAGATCCGAAGTACGATTTGCTGCAGTGAATCTTTTTAGTCCAAAATCATGAAATCTCCAACAACCAAAAGCATTCAGTCACGCAAATGGATTTTCATGTTTGAGTTATTTTTTGAGCGCGAATCACTTAACATGGCAAGTATTGCCAGTTCATATCATCGAGTCCTTCACTTCGTTATCAACGTCTGGAATACTGTACCACATTCTGTTCCATTACCTGCGTTTTATCTTTTCTTTTTTTCTGTCTTGGAACTCCATGTCACCCATTCCAGAATGGGATGGCCCAAACGAGATGTCACGAATCCTCAGCATACGTTGTTTTCTTTTTCTTATGCTTGTAACGTATTTACACTCTCTCGGATTTTCCTAGGTTTCCTGTGTATTCCTCATTCCTCTCAGCGAATAATTAACAATTTTTTACCTTTTTAATATATATTTTCTCATTCCAGTATTATTTTAAGAGTTTTAAACAAGATAGAGAAGAACAAGGCAGATTGTTTCGCTATAGTTCCGTATAAAGGCGTATTGGACAATACAAATGTGTTTCCCCAAGCTTGTAACCCTCCTGATAGATGTACCGATCTATGGAATCCAAACAAGCCTTGCAACATCTCATACCACTTCCTGAACAAGTTCAGGATGATACTATTGATAGCTTGCCCCTTATCCTGCAAATCTTGCAAACAGCGGCATTCCAGCAGGCACTGTCCGCATCATCATCGCTTCATGGTGGAGAGGAACAAGGAAACAATACGCTTGCCATCTCCAAAAAATGGCTACTTTTTGAAGATCCCACTTCAGTAAACCCACACACTCTTTGAACATTTTTACAATCATTGCATGATAAATGGGGTTGTTTATTGTGCCTTAAATTCTGCAAGATCTGCTGTCTCAATCATAAGTATTCTGGCGTCAGATATTCACAATGAAACCATTTGAAATCACCTTCTTGTTGGAAAATCCATGAGGGAGTATTCAAGCGAGACCACAATTACTGCCGCCTTTCCTATCTGGTATCCAGAGGTTGTCCTGACATTTCTCAAATCATGGTCACCTGTTGCCACCTTGTCCTTGCAATAACTGAATATGAAACTCCTCATGTTAATCCTTCTAGCCACTGGCCAACGTGATCAAACAATGATGCATTGCATTAAAAATATGATTGTCAAAACACAGGCGAGTGTATTTTTATATGAGGCAATTACTCAAAATGAGCCGACCCGGTGCCCATGTAGACACACTAGTTCTCTGTGTTTACCCCGTAGATGGACGTCTTTGTTGGCTCTTTATATCAGTTTAAGCTGACCAAACTGTTGAGGCAATTAGATCAACTTTTCGAACATTGCACTCAGCCTTACAAAGCTCTCTGTTGAGATATTATTCGCAGGTCTTGAAACTCTCAGGGCTGGACACTATACATTGGCCTCTTCTTTTCCTTCTTGCTTAAAAGTTATAAACTGATTACTTTTTTCTGATGCTCATATGATGGCAAGTAGTATTTTTGGTTAAAGAACAAACAGAAGATGGCAGGGCCACTAATTTTCATAGAAACCGTTCTATAACCTTTTTTAAAGGAAAAAAAAGATTTATTGCTGTGATACCTGTGATAGCGTAACCTTTAAATAACCACATGACGTATATGCTCTCATGTCATGACAATAATGTAATTTGAACAAAACTGATACTCAATAAGGTGTCGAGGTCACTGTCTGTTGCTAACAGCAGGGTCTCAGTGATCTAGAACTTCAGAAAAAAATTAGAAAGCCCATCTTCGTCTCTTTCCTTCAACTTGAGCTAAACGGTTCTCAAGCTGCAGTTAGGCTCTTCAATGATCCAGTGCCCTGGGCCTCGAATATGTTATATTCATTGAAAAACGCAGGTAAGTAATGGCGATGAGGGTCTGAGAAAGAAAGAATTTTGGAAGAGTAATGAAATTTTGTCAGCCTTTAGATCATTTCTTTGGAACGCATGATACAAATTTTCTGCTAATTAAAAACTTCTTAGCGTGTTTGAAGAAATCAAAGTAAAAAAATTGTTTGATTTTTTTTAAAGCGACGTCATGGACCCGGTTGAATATCGGTTAGTTATCATGTTTTTAAACTGGCATGGAAAATTTTCATCTGATATTTTACAGGCAATGGTCAACATTTATGGTGACAAATGTCCTTAATATGATACTGGGAGATATTGGATAAGAAAATTCACATCTCGATCATGTCGTTGATGAATGAAGATAATGAAGGTTGCCCAACCTTTTGTGGTAATAGAAGATAATCTTGCCACAGTATAGAAATTGGTCTTACAAGATCGACCCATTACTGCCAAACAGCCTTCTGGTGAAAATGGAATCAGTAAAGGGTCAATTGAACCGATTTTTCATGACCATCTCAACATGAACAACATTCTGCACGGTGGGTACCTCGCCTTTCGATCAGAGAGCAGAAGAAACAAACGGTTGAATCCTGCAAAACTCCCCTTCACATGAAGTCCAATGATACATATATCTTTAAAAACATTGTGACTTTGAATGAAACATGAATTTATCATTTTGATCCAGAGCAAAAGAAACGTCCTCCGTGCAATGGAAAACCCCTTCCGCTCATTTATCAAAGAAAGGAAAGGTGACACCATCAGGTGGAGAGGTTATGGTGTGTTTCTGGGCTCGGCAAGGTAAAGCTATGACTGACCACCTGGAAAATGGACAAACCTTCACAAGAAACCACTACTCGGTTTTGCTGATAAAGTTGCGATCCGAATTGGTGAGAAAAAGGCGTGGCAAACTTAGAAATGTGGTCCTCCTATGACAATGCCTCTGCTCTCAGGACACAACAATCAGCTCAGACAGCAGAGCTGTGCGACCTTAAAATCCTGTCACAACCAGCTGAATCATCGGACTTACCTCCTTCAGACTTTCTGTGCCCTAATATCAACAAATCATTCAAAGGACACCGTTTCCGCGACATCGAGGACGCCATTAAAACTGTTGAAGACTGGTTAGTGGCGCTTTAGTCTGCATGGTGACTATATCGAGTAATAAAAATATGTGTGCCAAATCACAAAGCTCTATCTTCATTGCTTCATAAAATCTAGACCACGACTTTTTTAACACACTTCGTATATATCCAACCTACGCAAATTTAAAAACTGATATTGACTCACTGGGAAAAGAAATAACAATTCATAAATGGGACTAATTGCATAAAATTCTGCTACCTTCACTGAAACAAGTTGAAGTCACCAAACGCTGTGCGAGCCTCTTACTCAACAGGAAAATCGTGATACACCTTTCATCGTATCTTGCCAAACTCGACATTACGTAAGCTGGTTTCTTTAAAATAACGTAATTTATACGTGCTAAAGATATGCGCCTCTTCCTTAAAAATGGCGATCCATGAACAGAGCAATGATACTGCTCATCATGAAATGTTTGTATCGGACAAACAGTGCGTAGATTCAAACAAGTCATTAAAAAAATATCAAATAGCATGGCCTTACGATCCGGCCAATATAAAGTTTCTAGAATCCTGTGAGCCTTCACAGTGGTGCTTATCACTTACCTTTGATAGAATTACCTGGTAATTCTCTCTCTCTCTCTCTCTCTCTCTCTCTCTCTCTCTCTCTCTCTCTCTCTCTCTCTCTCTCTCTCTCTCTCTCTCTCTCTCTCTCTTTCTCTCTCTCTCTCTCTTTCTCTCTCTCTCTTTCTCTCTCTCTCTGTGTCGCTCTCTGTGTGTCTGCCTCTCTCTTTGTCTCTCTCTCTGTCTCTATTTCTCTCTGTCTCTCTGTCTCTCTGTCTCTGTCTCTCTCTCTCTCTCTCTCACTCTCTCTCTTTCTCTCTCTGTGTCTCTCTCTGTCTGTCTGTCTGCCTCTCTCTGTGTCTCTCTCTTTGTCTCTCTCTCTCTCTCTCTCTCTCTCTCTCTCTCTCTCTCTCTCTCTCTCTCTTTCCATTTTAGCTGTAGATCTGGAATGATTTCCTGTAAGAAGTTTTGTTAAGTGAATCCCTTTACTTGTTCGACCTTGCGAAGAGTTCGGTCAAGGTTCTTGTGGAATGATTGATCATAAAACAATTTTAGCTTCTGAGTTATTAATCAAATGTTCAGTGAGGAATAGATCTGACTTTTATAACACCGTTATGGCATTCACTACCACTAAAAATATAGCAGCTAGTCAATCAATCTGTAGTGTTAGTACTCTCTCCTCTGTTAATATTATTTATAAGATGCTCTTGCCGTTCACTGGTTCATTGATCATTTTTTATAGTAGTGAATCTGGTGATACATCTTTTCACCACAATCAAGTTTTAGTCATTCAATGCAAAGGACAAAATTATCTCAATGGTCATGAATGACAGCCAATGAAGTTTACAGTTTAAAGAATGCAGCGCCACTTAAAACAGTAGATGCTCTTCTTATACGTACTAAAATAAATGTTTAAATATGTTGCCTTAATATTTGTGATGCCGTAACACAACGTTTACAACTTATGCCATATACTTTAATATACCATACGTAAGTTAATTGTCTTTCATAAAAAAAAAACTTATAAAGAGAGAATAGGGAGCCTAGCTTATTTTGTCCGTAATTCGGTCAGTAAACATGCATGGTTTTTGCTTAGTTTAGACGTAGGATAGACTGTAGATTGGGCACGGTTAGACAGGATCAAAGTAAGAAACAACTAGGTGTCGATCAAACTGCATAAAGTAAGACTTTAGCCTAAAGACTACCTCTTGTGATAGATATTCATCAAGGTTACTACCGATTTCCAGCGGCAGTGTCTTGGTGCTCCAGAATTTCGATAAAACGAAAAACCAGCTAATTCTCTTCTTTCTTTATCTATTTAAATATCTTTTTACATGCATATTAGAAGTTTAGGAATTCCTGCAAAAAAGTGCCTTGGCCCCAGCTTTGATCCATCAGTGAAACAGATTTCTACCTTTCTATGAGATCAGTTTATATTAGAAAACATGGCTTCTCTATAATTAAGACACACACAAACTTGAAAATAGATATTGGCCCCTTTACTCAGAACTTAACTATCCATTCATGGCAATAAATGCATACCTTTTTTTCTTCCTTTGACCAAACAAGTCAGCATAGCTCTGTTCGAATCTATCCTTCCCCCAATTCCTCAGTCATTGAAACATGTCAGTGGATTCGCGTCTTGCTCGCTCCCTGGCCCTCCTAGTGATGTAGGCTCGAAAGTAGGTTATCAAAGGATGCTTTCAAGAGTAAAAACATCGACACACAAAAGCTATGCGCCTCTTTCTTATAACGAAGGCGATTCGTGCATTAGGCAAAACCTCTTGAAAGTCCTATGCATAAAAACATGTTTGCAACAGGGCGAACAAATGAATGGCTTGATATAATTGGTAATAAACATTGCATTTGTCTACCCGCCAAAATGAAGATTCAGTACAAACCGAACTACAGAACAATCTCTCGCTCCTTCTTGTGGCTTCAAAAGCGCGCGAGTAGGCGCGGCAGTCGATTTCTTTTCAATCGTCTTTGATTTATTCGAATAACGAGGAGTCTCTTTGATAAGGTCTCGCACAGGCCCACTATAACAATCGACGCATCATTTGTATTGGCGCTGAACTGGGAGTGCCTGACCGCAAGAGTATACCATCATGATGATTAACAGATTTTTTTTTTTTCAAAGGTCTGGCAGTTTTAGATCTAATTGCTTCCCTCACCTTTCACAGTGCGTGCAAAATCTTTCAACTAATCAACCGGTGGGTCAAATAATTTTCTTTCAGATGTTATTTTTTATTTAAATTTCATTGTTTTTCCATTGAAACTATTTGAGAAGAATTACAGAAGCTAACAAAAATGATGCCAGAGAAATGAAAAATGTCATTACAGGATAACACCCCCCTCACCTTTTTTTCCCACTAAACCTGAAATCAAATGATAGCCACTATCTTTTAGAGAATCCGTTGACTGCCGAGAGGATAATAATATTCCCCGGCTGGTAGGAGAGATAAGTTGAACGGCGCAAAATGTCAAAGTGATTTACTTCTACTGAGCTCATCATCGGAATGTCAAAGTTGGCTGGACCATATCGACTAAGGGAGAGGAGGAAAAAAGTAAGAAATGAAGAAGATCATTAGTTATAGAAAATTCAAAACTCGGCTGTTACCTTTACGAGTTGTTGGAAGTTTTCTTTCGAAATAAATCAAAGTAAAATGTTGTGAGAAAATGAGACGTTACTGATTGTGAGAGTATAAGCACATATCTTTGCATTATACGAGAGAGCGACCCTTCTGGTTCTGCTTAACCTCTAGACGCACGCATGGAAATAATGAATCAAGTGGCCCTGGTCATGCGCATCGAACTGAGCCTAATAGTAGGCAGAGATGATTAGGCTAATACACACTTTGATACAGCTGGGATTGTGCCCGTTCCTAGTACACTAGTTTCCAGTAGACACTAGATAAGGTAATGCATGCTTTCTCTTTGAAGTATATCTTTTTTTTTGTTTTTATATAAATTATTTTAATTTAAACATTCATTTAATTGATTATCAACAAACCTTGTACCAAACAATAATATATTTTTTTTTAAATTGGCCCTCAAAAAAGTTCACTCCCTCTGTAAAATTTGCAATCATTATGAATTTTAAAAGTTCGCTTTTTACTACTTGCGTGAGAGCTCTCTATCTTAGCTCTATATTCTCTTTCTTTTCAAGAAGCCAAGAAAAAGGGCCAAAGTAGTGTCATGTTATACAAAGTTCAACATTTTGAGCAATCATCTGTTCTGTCAAAAATACTGCCAATGGATACATTTTTTGTAACTATGAGATTGATTGGCTACAGTAATCCAAAACGCTTGATTGCCAAAAAAAGGTTTTCTGGTGGTCAGAGGTGTGTGTCACTTTTCTGCTAGGGTGCACCCCATAGACTTTACTTATATGTAAACGTTTACCCATTCAACAAAGATGAAAAAGTTAAACAGGGATTAAAAGAAACAGAATACAAAATGATGGATTTAACCACTAACTTTATAATTAAAACAATGTTAACAAAAAAAAAATAACATAAAAAGAAACAAAGCTTTTAAAAAGCAAACAAAGCTTTTAAAAAGCTAGATAACAGCAAGAAAGGTTTTTTTTTTTTGTAAGCCTGTTCTATGCAATAAAAGGTTTTCATCCTAAAATGAAAAGACAAAAATTTATTTCAATAATCAGGCACGTTGCCTAATTTCTTCTCTGTTTTGTGAATTTAGAATACATTGATATATCCCATCTTTTATTTTCAGAGAGACAGAGAGAGAGAGATGGGGAGAAAGAGAAAGAGGGAGGAACGGGTCGGAAACGAAATAAAACTCATCAGTTATCTGCGATTCTCTTAATCTCTCGCTTAATATCTTTCTAAAAACCACCTGCAATTGTGCGCTCCCTTTTCTTTTGTCGTCCTGTGCACACAGTTATTCATTCATCAATACATTGTTTGGCTTTTCCATCGCGAGGCAGCGTTTTCAATGTTCGCTCCTTTAAAGTTTATTTAAAAAAGTTTATAAAGTTTCTGGTTTTGGGACTGCTGTAAAAGCCGGAGCATCATAAGAATTTGCTTTAATTCCAGTTCTTTCACACACTCACTCCAACTTGTAGCTAGGTATCTTTTTTTTTTAGACTTTTTATCTCACTTGTAAAAATGATAATCTTCAAGCATTAAAGAAAGGGTTTATACACTAAGTCTAGTACACAAGCATACAGGGTGAAATGTAGGAGCAAGTATGCGCGCCGCACAAGAAAATATGAGGCCGTTTGACTGAAACCTGCTAGTTGTTTCAAGTCATTCTTGGTTACACAACATCTCCTGCAACTTATGTCTTTCTCTTATTTTTTTTCTGTTATTCTGGCGCTGAAAGTGAAAGCAACCCCCAAATGTAGGTCACCTTAGCTCCAGGTTAACGAACCTCCATTTGATGGGTACTTTAGCTCTAGGTTAGGGAACCTCCAAATAGAGTAGACTATAGCTCTAGGTAGGCAGCCTCCAAATAGAGGGCACCTTAGTTCCAAGTTAGGCAGCCCTCCAAATTGTTGCTATTAGTCTCACACAATTTAACATTCAAAACATAATTTTTTGGACTTTCTGAACACGCATAGACTAACATGTAGATCTAGAACTACGTCTAAAATATTTCGTCACATATTGATTACATTGAAAATAAGTGTTTAGCCTTAAAAATTGAACTTTTCATTACTCATCTATCCGCGAAATGGATGTAAGTTTTACCACCACGAGTAGATCTAAATCACGAGTACATCTCTCTGTCTATCTATCTATCTATCTATCTATCTATCTATCTATCTATCTATCTATCTATCTATCTATCTATCTATCTATCTATACTAAATATATTTGTGGACTTTCAAATTTCTGAGGCAAAAGGCTTCTGAACCACTGAACCAAATGACTTCAAATTTTGTAGGATACCTAATCTATAGTGATAAGATCTACATCTATTACAGGAAGTGTGAAGTCTCTAATTTTTTTTATTGTTTCCTCATTTGAATACCCCTTATCGGCCCACAAAAGCCATAGTCAAACTTTTTAAAGCCAAACAGAAGTCTACTATGCACGGCATACTGAACGGCGATTCACACACGTTTCGATGTCTCAATCCGTGCCATTTGTGGCCAAAACACAGCTGACGGACAGACTCTTCCGAACCATTGATGCTGTTCAAAATTAGCAAAGAATCTACATCTAGGTAGATCTAAATCAAGAATGTCACGTAAAAGACAAGGGGGTTCTTCAATAGGAAGGTTAA
The DNA here is from genome assembly GCA_033675545.1 of Elysia crispata. Taxonomy (NCBI): domain Eukaryota; kingdom Metazoa; phylum Mollusca; class Gastropoda; family Plakobranchidae; genus Elysia; species Elysia crispata. The sequence continues at coordinate 292,871 of JAWDGP010003159.1, read as the reverse complement.
CTCCTAGCCAAAAATACCATAGAAAGAGACACAGATCTAGATCTAGATCTAGATCATCATCAAGTGAGAATGACAAGTTAGACTCAGAGTCAGAGAATGCTAGATCTAGATCTAGATCTAGAACAAGTAGATCTAGATCTAGATCTACCCGAAATTCTAATTCTACAACCAGAACAGAATCTAGATCTAGGCCTGCTTTTCAAAGTGTGCAACATGTAGGCCTACAAACAGAGAGACGCCAGGCTACAGAAAATGATGCAAATGCAAATCAGGCCGCTCTTCACTTCAACACTGATCAATTCAGAGAAGAGACCTCAATCGGAGACATGATCCAATGCCAGCACTGCCAAGCCATGAAGTTTAGAGATGAATCTAAAAGTATGTACTGCCGAAATGGAAAAGTAAATCCAGAACCATTTCCACCTCTTCCGCAGCAATTAGCGGTCCTGTTTGAAGGGAAAACTGATCAATCTGTGCGCTTTCTGCAGGACATAAGGAAACACAACAGTGCATTCCAGCTGACTTCTCTTGGTTGTAAAGAAGTGAGAATGAATGGATGGAATCCACAGTTCCGAATTCAAGGTCAGGTTTGTCACCTCATAGGCCCTCTAGAACCTGCCGATGAAATGCAAGCTAGATTTTTGCAAATCTACTTCATGGATGGAGACCAACAAATTCACCTATGGACTTTGTAACATCATTTTGTTGGACATTCAAGAAGCATTTAATCAGAATCACAAATACGTGAAGGAACTGAAATGTGCATATGAGTTTGCAAGCTCTCGCCAAATAGAAAATTTCCGAATTGTTATCAATGAAACAGCGCGACCATTAGGGACACCCACACTGAATGAAGTTGCAATTCTTTAGCTAAATAATCCAGTTGGACACCGTGATATTGTGCCGCATGCGAGATCTGATCAGCTGCAAAGGATTTCAGAATTTCATTAGGCCTAGGATAGTTTACAGTATCCTATACTTTTTCCACACGGCTGTGTCAGTTGGAATCTTATCATGAAAATTACCGCTCAGCACAAGGTTACGCAACTGCAATTCTATTTCTTCCATTCAGGACTACCACAACATATTCTGTCATTGAAAGTTGGAATGCTCGGTGATGCTGCTTAGATCTATAAAGCCCCCAGAACTGATGAATGGAACAAGATGCATCATACGTTCTTGCAACAGAAATACAGTAGAAGTGGAAATAGCTGTCGGGGCACACACAGGTGAGATTCATTTGGTGCCTAGGATACCGCTCCAGCCATCAGACACAACATTCCAAAGAAGGCTATTGCCTTTAAAGGGGTGTTTTGCCATGACCATCAATAAGGCACAGAGACAAACTTTGCATTCCATCGGACTAGATCTACAACAGCCAGTCTTCTGCCATGGGATGCTTTATGTTGCGCTGTCCAGAAGCGGAAAGCGAGACAACGTTGCTTACCTGGACTCACCGCAGTCATCGATAACAAGAAATGTGGTCTACAAAGAAATGTTATGAACAGGTCAGTGCAAATTTTTTTCGTTTGGTGATAACTAATATCTTTCTCCACAGGTTATTTTTCCTCCGGTGATGACTAAAATCTCTTTCCACAGGTGATAACTATGCATCTCTCTCTCTCTCTCTCTCTCTCTCTCTCTCTCTCTCTCTCTCTCTCTCTCTCTCTCTCCCTCTCTCTCTCTCTCTGACACTCCGTTCATCGAACGGGTAACCAACTAGTATATATATAAAAGCGGACTTGGGAGGCTTTGAGCGCGAACTCCTCCATATTACCCAACCCACACCTTTGAAACTTTGCAAGCGTTCACAGCACTCATGTGGTAAAGTTCTAAATCCATAAAAAAAATCAACGCGAACTGCTTCCTTCGATTTTCCAAAAATGCTTTGTTTCGTCAACGTAAGTTACCTTACGATCACCGATTTCGCGCGCCATTTGTTCATTCTTTCACAACGGAAGTCTCCTCAATCGACTTGAGATCTAGGTTTAAATGATTGCGTGGCTAAGAATTGCCGCAAGGTAGATCTAGTGCACTTACGCACTTAACGCGAAAATTCACAGCTTTCTAAAAAGCATTTAAAAGGATGATGGATCTAAAATACAGTTTGGGAAAGAATAGAATATTAAGTCGATTTCCTTTATTCAAAAAAGAATTAATTCTTTTATTTAAATTTAGTGTTGAGAATTAGAATTATCGAGCTATCTAGATTCTAGGTAATGATTGATAGGAGGAGGCATATAATTTTATCTGGAACATGTAAGTAAAAGGAGAGATATAAAGACTATTTATAAGCCTCTTTAAATACACATACGCAACTCACCCACCGCAAATAGACACTAGGGCCCGTTTGTAGAACAGGGTTTTCAGCTTGTAATGTTATAAAATAGGTGATTTAGATTAGAGTCTTGAGGGCCTCGAATTGGAAATCTTGCCGGCTCTTGCGTATAAAATAATTTAGATCTGCATAGTATTTACATGTCATGTTAGATCTCGATCTATCAACGTGGTTTGATTTTGTGTTCCGAGGCAGATAAACGAGACTTCTTGCACACACCGAAATTTTAAATTGGCGTAGTGCAAGTTGTTTCTAAAATGGCTGGCTTCTTCGATGCCTCTTTTGTAAACCGTCACAGATTTGTACTAATTTTTCATTGAAATATGCTCTTTCTTCGATTGATTATTGTTAAAAAGTTTGCAAAGTAAAGAAAATGTATCCGTCTTTGACTCATAAATTATGCAACTATTTACTAGGCGACATTTTCAACTTTTTGAATATTGAAGAGTACTGGACAACACCTAGACGATCCGATAGAACTTCAAGAAAAAATAATTTTTAACGACCCTAAAGCTAGGAGCAGAATATTTAGGGTGTAAGCTATCTATATTCGAATAACAAGCGAAATATGACAATCCGTTTTTGTACAGCACGACTGATCTTCTTATTCAAGAAGAAAAATATGTCAGTATTTTGCCTTCATAGACTTTTCTGTACCGAAACCGTGATAATGATAAAGAAAAAAAAAAGAAGAAAAACGCTGGCTAAGCAAGATCATTGCCAACGATAAAACTTTTCCAATAATCCACTTTGGTTGATGATTCGGCTATTCCTATAATAATCTATGGTTGTCGTCTATCACAGAAATAATTTTCTTTCCTTAAATTAATTATTTTTACAGCATCTCTTGAGCATAATGGCTTTTGCAACATATTGACATCTTCTGGATTACTTATATAAGTTTTTCAAATACCTTATTAAACATTTTTCTGAGCATTGTATCACGCCATAAATACAGAACTTTTCGTCAATTAAAGGCGTATTGGAAAGATGAATTATATGACTAATTTATGCATCCCCTAAAACAGGGCTGTACAAATCAATTCCAATATAGTCCGTGTCGGCCTTCTATTGAGATAACACTATTTATTTCTAATGGGCAGAAAACACGATGGTACCTTTCTGTTTATCGAGCGGCTTCTACAGCTTAAAATGGTGCAGTAAATATTTCCTTCGATGAACTGATATTACAGTATTGGTTTCAGACAACACCGATATCTCCTTTTACAAGCTTACAAATATTAATGGACAGTGATTTTACAATAAATAATGTTACATAAAATGTTTAAAACGAGTTTTCGACGTCAACAAAATTACTCCGAGCTGCATGTTTTTTGGTTCACAAATTAGGATTACCGCCTATACAAACTGACATAATAGGAAAGAGCTCTAAATTTCTTTTTCAAAGTTAACTATTTTTAATCCCATGACCAGGCATTTCTTATGTTACACAGCCTAAATGAGCACAACAAAAGTCCTTATTTCAACTCAAACTATCTGGACTCTATCCATCAAGCACTGAACTCATTGTTGATCGGGTTCCTATTCCATACAGAAATACACTATTAGCCTACCTTACTTTAAATCAAACTGTCAGTATGATATGGCAAAAGCTGAGCACAACATCACATACAGCATCAAAATATAGCTTTTTCAGAGTAATTATTAATGATTCCCAAACGATCACGAATCTTGATCTATTGCTACTAAAGACTAGAATCGTCATAACAAAGTTCAGATTGAGTAACCATAAGGTTCCTATCGAAAGAGGCAGGTGGACAAAATTAATATACATTTTTCTGAAAGGTTATGTCCCTTCTGCAAAACTTTCGAGGTGGACGATGGATTCCATTACCAATTTTTGTGTAAAAAAAAACTGTTGAGGGAAAGAAGACAGCTACTAACAAAGAGCGTTTTTCCACTAGCCGAATATAGTAAAGATGAAGAATTTGCTTGAATTCTAAAAATCAAGCTGAGTTGAAAACCAAACTTAATCAAATTAATTGTACGAATCAATAGCTTCTTCCCGCTCTTAATCTTTTAGGTATTTTTGTATATGTTGATTTTTATTCTACATCCTCTATATCAGATTCAGGAGGCTTTTCTTTACCTTTTTGCCTATAAACTAATATGTATGCAAATTATTTTCTGCTAATTTAGTTGGTACATTTTACTTTTCACACATATTCATGTTCTAAATGACTGGTTCAACTTTAATTGAACCGAGTTGCCTCTGTCACCAATCCCCCTCTCACCTCCCTTTTCCCTTCTCAAATCTGTTCATCAGAAAACAATTTATTTTCAATAAAGTCTTCATTACAGGATCTCCAACTTGTATATGAAACAAACGGCAATGAGACATGAAGGAATTTAAAAATCGTCAAGTTTGTTGAATCGATGAAGGACCTCTCAATGTATTTGGTTGCCTTATGCCAATTTGTTTGTTTGTTATGGTTTTTTTGTTAATAATGTAAGACCTTTCTCTCATCGAAGCTGAGTTCTAAAGTCGGAATTATTTCCCATAATCATCTCTCCATCTGTTTATGTGTCTCATCTCAATCTGCATCTGTTGAAGGTCTGTCTGTCGATCTGTCTGTCTCTCCTTCTCTGTGATCTTTTTTTTTTTTTTGTCTCTTTGTGCTTGTCTTTATCTCTGGGTAAATGAGTAAATCACTATTCATGTTTTTTAAACTTAAAATATCTTCCTTACCGCTATTTATCTCTTACTGCTGCAAATTGATTCCACTGAGATCAAAATATCAAACAGAAATGTATCGAACAGACTTTTGCAGTCGTATCAATAAAGAAGAGTTGCTCAACAATACTTTCACCAAACATCAATATATGTATATATATATATATATATATATATATATATATATATATATATATATATATATATATATATATTTAAGCTATTTACACAGCACAAGCATTTGAAAATCAATCAAATCATTCATCCAGTCTGTTTCTGGGATCACATTTTAAATAGGTGACCATCAGTTCTCATCTTCACACAATTTACTTTGAAGACCTTTGATGAAAAGATATTGCTCAAACAATATTGCTTTGCCTGTGAACTCCTCATCAGTATCTCAAAAAATTTCGGAAACAAAAGATCATTCCATCATTTACAATGCTGAGCGATAAACTGATCTTTATAGTTGACTTAGATTTCGATTTCTTCCATGGAAAAGCTTGAACTAAGATCTAGATCTACATAAGGAGAGCAGACCATAAAGAATGCTTGAGGATTGAAATCGATTAGGCGATAGAAAGGGAGAGAGAGAGAGAGAGTGGAGGAGGAAAGGAGGGAGGGAGAGAGAGAGAGAGAGAGAGAGAGAGAGAGAGAGAGAGAGAGAGAGAGAGAGAGAGAGAGAGAGAGAGAGAGAGAGAAGAATATACAGTTCGATAAAATTTTGATGCGCAGTCTTGTCTGCCGAGAGACTAGCATTGTAAACAGTTAATTTAACTAACTAACTGAATGTATGAACTATATATACATGCTGAGTATTTGAGTTGTATTTCAGTTCAAATTCGAGATGAATGTGTTCAGAACTCCCCAAATTTGAGGAGATAATGTCATGCGGTATTTGGTTCATCAGGGACAAAACCAGTCATGTTGCCAATCAAGAATGAAATGATATAAAGTGATCTTTCGCTCAATAAATTGGTAGCGATGGATACAAAAGGTTCATAACTTAAATCTTTATATTTACGAGAAAGTCAGTCTCACTTCTTTCGTGTGTTTTTTTCCCCCAACGCTTTTATAAGGCTATGATCCTGTGATTTTGGAGTTCTTCGATGGCTGGAGTCATAAGTGCGGACAGTGTTTTTTTCACACTTGCTTTCGACGTTTAGCTGCGTGTTCAAGAACTAATTTTGTGTGTTGTAAGATTTGGAAGGATGAAACCATGAACTATTCCAGCTCAAAGGCAAATGGTGCATTTTAAAAGTATTTTCTAGTGTATGCTAAGGAAAAACTGTTTTTGGGTATCGTAAGTGGTGGAGTCGGTTAAGGTTGGTACATGTGTTGAACAAGCTGGTTAAGAGTGGTGTATGTGCTGTAGCAGCTGGTTAAGGTCGTTGCATGTATTGAACAAACTAGTGGTGTGTGTACTGGAGAAGCTTGTTAGGTTGGTACATGCTGGTCAAGGGTGGTGTGTTAGGTGGAAAAGCTGGTGAAGAGCAGTGTGTGTGATGGACAAGCTAATTAAGACTGGTGTGTTTGGTGAAGGGAGTTAAGGGTGGTGTGTATGGTGGAAAAGCTGGTGAAGGGTGGTGTGTGTGGTGGAAAAAGTGGTTAAGGGTGGTGTGTTTGGTGAAGCTGATTAAGGGCGGTATGTGAGATGGAGAAGCTGATGAAGGGCGGTGTGTGTGATGAAGAAGCTGGTTAAAGGTGGTTTGTTTGGAGAAGCTGGTTAAGGGTGGTCTGTTTGGAGAAGCGAATTAAGGGTTGTGTATGTGTCGTGGAAAAGTTGGTCAAGGGTGGTGTGTGTGATGGAGAAGCTCATTAAAGCCGGTGTGTGTGATGGAGAAGTTGATTAAGGGTGATGTGTTTGGTGAAGCTGCTTAAGGGTTGTGTGTTTGGTGAAGCTGGTTAAGGGTGGTGTGTTTGGTGAAGCTGCTTAAGGGTTGTGTGTTTGGTGAAGCTGGTTAAGGGTGGTGTGTGTGGAGGAAAACTGGTTGAGGGTGATGTGCTTGGTGAAGCTGGTTAAGGATGGTGTGTGTGTGTGTGTGTGTGTGATAGTGACGCTGGTAAAGGGTGGTGTGTTTGGAGAAGCGAGTTAAGGGTGGTGTGTGTGGTGGAAAAGCTGGTCAAGGGTGTTGTGTGTAATGGAAAGCTGGTAAAGGGCGGTGTGTGTGATGGAGAAGCTCAATAATGGCGGTGTGTGTTTGGAGAAGCGAGTTAAGGGTGGTGTGTTTGGTGAAGCTGGTTAAGGGTGATGTGTGTGGTGGAAAAGCTGGTTAAGGGCGGTGTGTGTGATGGAAAAGCTGGTTAACGGTGGTGTGTCTGATGGAGAAGCTGATTAAGGGTTGTTTGTGTTGTGGAGAATCTGATTAAGGATGACGTGTTTGGTAAAGCTGGTTAAGGATGGTGTGTTTGGTGAAGCTGGTTAAGGGTGGTGTGTGGAGGAAAAGCTGATTAAGGGTGATGTGTTTGGTGAAGCTGGTTAAGGGTGGTGTGTTCGATAGTGACGCTGGTTAAGGGTGGTGTGTGTGGTGGGAAAGCTGGTTAAGGGCGGTGTGTGTGAAGGACATGATGATTAAGGGTGGTGTGTGTAGTGGAAAATCTGGTTGAGGGCGGCGTGTGTGATGGAGAAGCTGATTAAGGGCGGTGTGTGCGGTGGAAAATCTGGTTGAGGCCGGTGTGTGTTTTTGGACAAGCTGGTTAAAATGGTGCGTTTGGTGAAGCTGGGTTAGGGTGGTGTGTGTGGTGAAGCTGGTTAAGGGTGGTGTGTTGTGGAAAGTTGATTAAGCGTAATGTGTGTGTATGATGGAAAAGTTGGTTAAGGTTGTTGTGTTTGGTGAAGCTTTTTAAGGGTGGTGTGTGTGATGGAGAAGCTGATTAAGGGTGATGTGTGTAGGAGAATGTGGTTAATGGCGGTGTGTGTGTGTGAGATGGAAAATCTGGTTAAGGTTGGTGTGTGTGGTGGAAAAAGTGGTTAGGAGTGGTGTGTTTGGTAAAGCTTGTCAAGGGCGGTGATCAAGGGTAGTGTGTGTTGTGGAGAATCTGAAGAAGGGTTACGTGTTTGGAGAAGCTGGTTGAGGGTGGTGTATTTGGTGAAGCTTGTTGAGGATGGTATGTTGGTGAAGCTGGTTAAGGGCGGTGTATGTGGTGGAAAAGCAGGTTAAGGGCGGTGTTTTTCGTGAAGCTGGTTAAGGGTGTTGTGTGTGGCGGAGAACCTGTCAAGGGTTATGTGTTTTGTGAAGCTAGTTAAGAGTGATGAGTGTAGTGAAGAAGCTGGTTAATGGCGGTGTGTGTGGTGGTGTGGTGGAAAACCTGGTTATGGGTTGTGTGTTTGGTGAAGCTGGTTAAGGGTTGTGTGTGATGGAGAAGCTGATTAAGGGTGGTGTATATGTTGGAGAAGCTGATTAAGGGTTGTGTGTGTGGTGGAGAATCTGATTAAGGGTGATGTGTTTGGTGAAGCTGATTAAGGGTGGTGTGTATGGTAGTGAAGCTGGTTAAGCGTAGTGTGTGTGCTTGGTGAAGCTGGTTTAGGGATGTGTGTGTGGTGGAGAAGCTGGTAAGGGTTGTGTGTGCTGGAGAAGCTGGTTGAGTGGTGTGTAAATATATATATATATATATATATATATATATATATATATATATATAGAAAAGAAGCTGATTCAGGGTGGTAAGTATGTTGAAGCTGTTTAAAGGTGATGTATTTGAAGGAGAGGCGTGATGAGTGTTTTAAGCATGTGAATAATGGTAGTTACTGTGTTCAGATGTTTTTATAGTTATGCGTCTTATATATTTTAGAGACAATGTAAAGTGTTTTATGCATGACAAGGCTGATTTGAAAGCGAAGTATAATTCTACCTTGTAGATTAGAATCGATGCTAGCCGAGTCTATGAATCAATCTTGCACATAATACCGTGATACCGATACAGCTTATTGAAAAAATAAATAAAATGGAGGTAGCAAGGGCGACTTCGGTTCTATCCCGCCACCTGCTTTAGAAATAAACTCCTGCAATCGAAAATAAATTTGCTCAGAAATAAACAAATGCTGCAAGAAACTTGGCCTGTGTCGACATTGCAAGATAACGCCTTGATGCTCAGGTGCTTGGTGAAACTTTTTTAGAGCACGAATGTCAGTTTATGGTGGTGCTTGTGCAAGAAATACTCTGTTGCATGTAGCGCTAGATGAACTAGGGATTAAGTCGGCATTTTTTTTCAAATCATCGCAGCAATTTTATATTAGATCCCCAAATGTCGATATAGTATGCCACTAACTAAAGCTAATTGCCTTAGGTACCGCAAAGTTCCTATCTCCCGGCGGTAGAAAAGCTAACGCATCGCTGATGACGTGAAAATTACCCTACTGTAAAACCTTTTAAAAATTGCCTTTTAATAAGTTTACACAAACAAAACTTTAATCACTGGAAAGATCGTTTTTTCTTCTTATGAAACATGTGGTTTGTTATGTTATCCATAAACTGCAGGTATTTAAAAAATCTGCATTAAAAAGACTACCTCGTTGAAAATTTGCTTGCTGACAGCGTCACAAAGATGATATAGCTTTCATTAAAACTGCGATATCTTGACCAAGAAATAATATTTTTGCATGATTCAAACTGTTTCATGACTGGAAGAAGCTCTAGTTTAGTTTCATACCACACAAAGTGAGAAATATAGACGCAGCCATTTTTGGCGTCAATTTGAAAACTTTGAAGACAAATTAATAGAGCTTCCTGATTAAAAGAAAAAGAGTTGTGTGGTATAAAATTAAAGAACAACCAATTTTCTCTGTTATATTAAAAAAAAATCACGCAACTGGCATTTTTCTAGGTCGAAAGATTTAATTTTAAAAAAGTCAACCCAAGGATCGATCTCTAAGCCTTTGCAATGGCCTGCCACGGCTCAAGTGGCTGTTCCCAGCGAGGACAGTTATGTTCATTTATAACAATATTTTTTCATTAAAATAAATATGGTTTTCGAGTTTTTTTACGGGAGAGCAAGGAACAGCAAGAAAGCCCGTTCTCAGTTCAATAAAATTTTTACTTACTTAATTTTTAAAACTCAATGAATTTTGAAACTGATGCATCTATGGATTTATTATGCATATTTTTAGTGATGCAACTCCGATTTTATCTGTGAATACTCAAAATCTGTGCATAAAACCGCATTTTCAATGTGTGTTGGTGAACTAAATTAAAAATGGCGGCTGTCGATATTTAGATCTAGGAAGTTATGAATTTGGCCTTAAGTAGCCAAATTTAATTTTTTAGTCTCTATCTTTGGTAGCCAAATTTAATTAGATTTTTTTTTCCGCTTATAGTATAATGTATGCACTTGAAAATATAATATTCAATCATAATTAATCTGTGATTATAACTCTTCTTACCTAAGTCAGTGATTTCAAATGCGGTTTTGATATAGAAGCAGTGATCAAATTATCAAATAGATACCATAATTAGATTCAGCATCCTAAAAATTATGCAATCCGAAAGTTTCATTACTCTAGTGCGAAAACGTGTTTTTTATGATAAAACTTCTGAAATATGATACTATTTTGACCAATTTTCTTTCAACGCGCAAAATTTGATGCTAAGCCAATTTTGGGTTTTTCTAACTTTTAAAAAAAAATTTCTAGGTGGCTGAAAAAAATTGAGTGAACTAAATACAATATTTTGTATTAACAAAATAAGTGTTGAAACAATCTGAAGAATGTGTGTTTTTTACGATGGTCTAAAAGTGCCTCATGTAGTCTATATTTTCTTGTAATTTTGATGTGCCACAAGTGTTTTTGGCCATTTTTGATGACCAATAATTTTTTTTCGTCATTTTCTACCCCCCTGAAATTTTGTATGTGTTTAAGGTTTAAATTGGTTTTATTTGCTAGGTTTGTGGTATCTAGTTTCAGTCTCGCTGAACAGCTTAATTTGCTTTCAATGCCGAGTTACGTTATTTTCCTGTGCCGATTTGTAGGAGATTCAGTTAAGAAAAAAATGAAACATATAGACAAAAAGAATAATAAGAATGGAAACGTTGGACTTACTTGAACAAACTACATCTTGACAAGGTACTTTTCTGTTTAAGTATTTTCAGAATTGCAGGTAGAAATGAGAACGGTCTACATCGCTATATTAAATAGTGAGAGAAAATAAAGAGAAAATGGGTAGAGATAGTTGAAAGTAATGAGAGAGAAATAGAACGATAATAAAAAAAAAATGAAAAAAACTCAATGACAAAAATTGGTGAAAAGAAAGAAAAATTATTGCGTAAAAGCTGAAACTGCCCGACAGGATAAGATGGCCGAGAGATAATGTGCATTGCTTTTTATTGTACACAGTCATATCAAGCAATGTCCACCACTTGATGATGATAGACAACTATGAAAAGATAAACTTCGTTTTACACGTCAACACCTTATCGTTAGGCCTTATCGGGGTTTTCCATTGATGACAGCACTGAGAGTACGAGCACACAGAGCGAGCTGTGCAATGTTATTTGTGGAGCATTATTTCTGTGAAGATAGTTAATTTCTATAATAATCAAGACAAGGGAACTGAAAAATCATCTCTTCTTAATTAGCCTGCGGACAGGATAGTTTTTAGCCTTCACAGGAGACTAACTGGACAGCCTAATAGACGCAATCGAAAGTTTGCCAAATAGAAACTGGTGCTTCATAATCCCAACCTTTTTTAAATATGTTTTATAGAGTGATTGTAACGATCGTTAACGCCAGTTGTCTGTAAAGGATATAACTTGGCGATTGTTCTTAGCCATTACAATTCGCTTAAGATGCAATAGGAATCCAGGCCATGCGAATGATTTTAAAGAAATATAAAGTAAACGAATCGGCTAAAGGAATCGGGAAAGACAGCAAAGCTACGCTTGGCGTAGTAAGTAAATGCGCCAGGTACGCTGAGACTGGCCTTAAAGCTATTGCCTCGTTACAACCTGAACGAGAAGATGAACAAACAATAACTTTACAGAAAAATGAAATACAAAAACTATTTACGATATTTTCAGCACAAGTAAACTTCCTACAGGCGGAGTATGCCAATTTAGTCGTAAAATCTACGTTCGATGATGAGACACGGAACATTCGCCTAGCAGCGGAGCTTTCCAGTCATCGGTCGCAGCCGGCGCGGGGGCGGGCCCGAGGAACTCCCATCACGTTTCGAGGCACCGGCAGGGGTTTCCGTGGCTTTCAGCACCGTGGCGACTACAGAGGGGGATTCCCTAGCCGTTCCACCAGCACACCGACGACCAATGAACTGCTTGTACTGGAAAGACAAGATCACGAACAAGTGTGTAATCGAATGGATTGAACACGGTGTGCCCGTTGAGTTTGACTTTGATCCGCAACCTTTTCAATGCAAAAATAGGGCATTTAAAACGTGTGAAGCAGAGTTCATAGATCAAGAAGTGTCTAGGCTGTTGCATAATAAGTATATTTCCATTTGTAGTTCAGAGTTTATCTCACCTATTAACGTGGTACCAAAACGTAAATCATTCAGGTTGGTGACGGATCTACGGATTATTAACCAACATTCCTTAGTCAAGACATTTAGAAATGAAAACATTGATGATGTGTTAGAGGCTGTAAATCCTACCGATCAGTTAGTCACTTTTGACATTGAAGATGGGTTTTTTAATGTACGTATTAGACCAGAACACTCAAAATATTTAGCTTTTCGGTGGAAAAACAATGTGTATTGCTGGAATGTTTTGCCATTTGGTTGGAGTTCTAGCCCATTTCATTTTTGTAAAATTGTATGTGCATTTGTAGGATTTCTGAGACAAAATAATGTACGGATTGATTCTTATGTGGATGATTTTATTTTGGCTGCTAGTCTATCAGAAATAGAAGGTCAGAGAGACTTCGTTTTGAATGAGCTAAAGAAATTTGGTTTCAAACTTAATGAGAAAAAGTCACAGCTATCTCCTTCGACCAGAAAGAAATTTATAGGTTTTGTTGTTGAGACCGACGCTTCTGCTGAGCATGTCAAAATAAGTATTCCCAAAGAGAGAATTAACACCGTCAAAAAAGACATTCGACGAGCTTTACGTCAAGGCGTGGTCCCGGCCAGATTTCTAGCTCGCATAGCAGGACAGCTGGTCTCGATGACAAAAGCTATAATACCAATAAAATTGTTGTTGAGAAATGTGTACCGTTTGTTATCTTTAAAGAAAGATTGGCAAGCTACATTGAATGTATCCCTTGATGTGAAGAATGATTTAGTCTGGTGGCTGGAAGCTTTAGACCATTGGAACGGAAAAGTCTTAAAAGCCTTAGCTCCAGAATGGGTGACTCTGGAAACCGATGCATCCCTCGAGGGTTGGGGAAGCAGACTTACGGATGGCGACGGACGCCAGAAGTATGCACAGGGATTTTGGAGTTCAGGAATGAGACAAAAGCACTCGAACGAGAGAGAAATTACTGCCGTACTTCTCAGTTTAAAGACTTTTGTGAAAGATCTGTCAGGCAAATCAGTTTTGATTCTATCAGACAACGTGAGCGCGGTGGCTTACATCAATATGCAGGGAGGTCCGAGTCAAAACCTCACAAATGTAGCTACCAACATTTGGTCCTTCATGGTCCAAAATCAGATACAGGTAAAAGTAAGGCATTTGGGTGGGAGCAAGAATTACGTTGCCGATCAGCTATCCCGCTATTCGAGCAAATACGAATGGATGATACATCCACTTATATTCCGATATCTAGATACCATATGGGGTCCACACACATGCGACAGGTTCGCATCTTACCTCACCACACAGGTTACAAAGTACAACTCAATCCATGCCGATCCAACCACCAGTGGCGTAGATGCATTTGTTCAGATGGATTGGAACAGAGAAAACAATTTCATAAATGCTCCTTTGAAACTATTAGACAAAATAATGTCCAAAATAGAGTCCCAGAAAGCAGTAGCAAAGGTCATAGCACCGGAGTGGACGGCAATGCAGTGGTGCAGCAAACTACGACACCTTTCAATTTGCGCCCCTATCAGATTGCCAAAGGCAAAATTGTTTTGCCGCCCTCTGGGCTTACAAACACCAGAACCTCTTCGAAACAAAAAGTGGAGATGGTTCGCCTGGAGAGTTTCTGGCTAAATAAGTTCAGTGCACGACACTAGAATGAAAATTGCTTTAAAGTGTTCTATCACTTCCTTGCCGAATCCACTCTGGAGCAGTATAACTCTTAACTTACAAAGTATAAGGATTTTTGTGTCAACTCATATGGTGAATTCCCGCCACAGGTGGCTTTGAGAGAAGCCTCGGTCACTGGGTTCTTGTTTTCCATTTGCCAGAAATCCAAGAGACCTCTATCCATCGTCAAAATGGCATGGGCGGCTATAACTCATTTATACGACTCATTAGAGTTAGACGTGAGGTCTGGGGATATGAGCCACTTTATGCAGGCGCTCGTGAAGCGTTTTACTTCTTGTCCTCAGGGAACAACACCCATTCCCCCTATTCAGCCTATACTGAATGTATTTAGAAAGTGGGGTTGTAATGAAAAACTACCTATTGAGAAACTGAGACAAAAGTGCATCGCCTTGTTATGCTTGACGGCGATATGTCGATATGCTAAAAGATAAGTCATTATTATATCTATAACTGCTTACATCTTGTGTAATATTGTGGCATTGTTACATATAGAGCTGGACATTGCCTCGAGGAAAGTAGGGCATGTCTTTTTAATTTCTTTTGTTTGAATTAAAAAACTTTAATAAAAATAAATTAAAGTGACACACAGCCTGACTGGAGTCTTTTGTGACATGTAAGATAAATTAGGCAGCTTCTATCACATAGGACACTCAACACTCCTTAATACATAGTTTAAGTTTTGTAAGACGGAACTTTCGAACATAATACAATTGCAGCGAAAATGGAAAACTCTCCAAAATGAAACAGTTCAACAGTTATAACTATAAATTTTGAAGGCAAGATACAATAAAACATTTGACGTGGCGTTCAAAATTAGTCAAATTCCATATTCATAGAATCCGGAGATGAAGATAAATTTTAACGAATAATAATTCAACTTCAGTCTGGAGACGTTTATGAAATGGCATTTATCGCACGAATAGTGTGATCCTCAGTCCGATCAAGGTGGCTAACAGCAAACAAATATTTTCTCTTTCTGCTTGTTTTGAAAGTGATGGGTACTTCAATCTTTCAACCTTGTTCTAAGGAATGCAAAAAAGTAATTAAAAAGAAACAATGTCAAATTGAAACAAAAAAGTAACAAAAAAAGCAAATAAGCAAACAAAATCGTGTGCGTACAATACATATGTACATACATAAATTTGTCTCTCTATCCAACTTGGCAAAAAGGTTCAATTTTGAAACGCACGGTTATGTAGATCTAAGTTGACTAATTCCAAACGTATAGATGTGTTGGTGTGGCTGGCAGCTGAATGTGTTAAGTAAGGTGGGAATCCTAACCAGACATGATGACATAAGCTCACTTCCTGTTAATAATTCATTGTTTCTTTTCTAATGATTAAGACACATGACTGAATCTTAGTAGATCTTCCTGTTTAGACATAAGCAAGGATTTTCACCACGCAGCCAGGGATGGGTTGAAAAAAACCGCAATATTTGGTGTGAATCATAAGATGTTGCTGATGATTATGCTCTACAATGTACCACGTAACAGCCATCATCATTATCTCTGCCATCCTCAGCATCATGCTGTTTTCATGATGTTATGAATTATCATTTTCATCCCCATTACCATCAAATTAATCTTGATCTTTCTCATCTTCTTCATCATCATCATGTTTTATACTCTTTATCTTCCAAATCTATATGCCATGTTATTATGATAGGCCAGCATGGATATACTCGTTGGGAACAAACTGGTGAGCTTACTGCAAGTTTGTGTTGAAGACAGTGTCTTTAAAAAAAAAAAAAGCAAAACAAACCAGTAAAAAATGAAAATGTAAAAATGAAAAACCGAAACAAATTAAACAAAAAAACATACAGACATATAAAAGCAACAATAAATAGCAAAAAGGAGAATTTATATCACTGTTATCATGACATAATGAGATAAGGGAACACTAGATTAACCGATTCACAGGAAGATAATGTTTAGGATAGGTCTGCATTCTGCTAACATTGGAGGTACTGGTTGGCAAGCACAGTCTAAAAGATAGAACTTAGATAGAAATTTATGTCCTTGCTGATACATTCTAACACATGGGAGATATACAGTATTTCAACCACAGACTTTTCATATCGGTCCAATAAAGACCAGTTTAAAGGTTGCTTAAGAGAGAGGTTTTAAGAGTGTTGCTAACATCAAGTTCAAAACAGGTGAGATTAAATTAAAGTATATTTTGTTGTTTGAAATGCGCTCACCGTTTTTTATATCTTCATGGGTCACGCTTTTTTCCCCTTGCATTAATTCGTCATTCCCAACAACAAAGTTATGTCCCTTCTATCTACTTCTCAGTCCAGTGATGTTAACCTCTTAATGAATATGTCGAGCTTTCCCGTAGCTCATCAGCACAAAAGCTTCCAGTTGCTTCTCATTTACAATTAGAAAAAAAAAGAACAATAAATAAACAAAAAAAACAAAAACAAAAAAACAAACAAAATGTTTTGATCGGTCATAAACCTGTGGCATGAGCAAACCATTTTCTAGACTCAATAATGTATCACAAGTTCCTAAAACAGAGCCGTGGTGAGTTTAAAGCGATTGTGGTTTTATCGTTCAACTTCCTTTACTGCAGTGCTTTATATTAATTATTACTGTCTTTTTGCTAAAACTATTATCAACAGGGGAGCTATAAAAAAAAAACAATAAAATCTGCATGGTTCACGTTATTCCCTTTATCGTCTTTATGGACAGTTAAACACAGCATTTACCTTTATCATTACATTTTAACCTACTTAGTAGCAACCGAGTCTCTAGTTATGAGGATGATTAATGTATATCATGCCTTGAACCTAGCAAAATAACTGATAAATCAACCGCATGGAAGTGAAATGTTTTTCAGTGCCCCTTACTGCAGACTGTTTCAAAGGTAATAACGACTGGTTTTTCCCCCACCCCCATTGAAAACTTTAGGTCCTTGAAGAAGAGCAAATTCTTGTGTATTTGAATTTAAAACTTTTTTTTTTTAATTTAGCCCTACAATCTTTTTTTTTTACTTTACGATTCTTACCCGCAAGCAGAGACGCTCAATATTAGTCATAATTATCAGGTTGAGTGGTACAGAGTTAGCTTTAACCCGAGCTAGGTACCTTCAAACCGATATCACTCAGTCACCACTGTTACCGTGCTACTTGCGGCGTTTGTTTACAACGTTTTTACTGTGAAGATTTAGATACAAGGGACAAGAAACTATCGATTACATTTGTTTGTGCGATGATAATGAAGACGGTCGTGAAATAAAGCTTTCATTGATGACGTTGGTCTTTTTCCCTCGAACTACCCATATTTCAACAGCGCTTGATTCACTAGACCAATAGATTTTTTTAAAATTGATCAGGTTTTCTGCTATTCCCAAAATATACACAACTATTTTGCTTTCCGTTTGCTTTGTAATTATTTGCTGTGAGTTCCAGTGAAAAATACCTACTCATTAGATAAGTGAAGTGCATACAGGAGAAGGGAGGTGACCGAGAGAGAAAGGGAGGAGGAGGAATGGACGTTGATAAGGCCTACATTTTGCTATTGATGTTGTATTTAAGCACATTTCTAAGACATAAAATTTTTGTGTGGCCATTTCTTCCTTGCTTGGTGATCTTATCAGCTCGCGACGGAAACACACATACACACACCCCAGGCTGCCTTCTCGCGCATCATTTGAAGGTTTTGTGTTTGTTTAAC